>JBAJHW010000102.1:0-92719 GCA_037013535.1 Intellagama lesueurii | reverse complement strand
GGAGAAGGATATCCCTTCATGGGCTTTCCTTCAGGGATGCTTTGGGCTCTTCCTATAGAGAGGAAGCTGTAGGCATTCTAGTGCTGTCTTTTAGGCAGGGGAGTCGGTGCGGGAGATTTGATTCTGTATTTTTCTTTGTAGGATGACCGGGAGAAGGAAATCCCTTCATGGGCTTTCCTTCACGGATGCTTCGGCTCTTCCTTTAGAGAGGATGATGTAGGCATTCTATAGCTGTCCTTTAGGCAGGGGCGTAAGTGCAGGAGATTTGATTCTGTATTTTTCTTTGTAGGATGACAGGGAGAAGGAAATCCCTTCATGGGCTTTCCTTCAGGGGGTTTTTGGGCTCTTTTCCTATAGAGAGGAAGGTGTAGGCATTCTATAGCTGTCTTTTAGGCAGGGGAGTCGGTGCGGGAGATTTGATTCTGTATTTTTCTTTGTAGGATGACCGGGAGAAGGAAATCCCTTCATGGGCTTTCCTTCAGGGATGCTTTGGGCTCTTCCTATAGAGAGGAAGGTGTAGGCATTCTATAGCTGTCTTTTAGGCAGGGGAGTCGGTGCGGGAGATTTGATTCTGTATTTTTCTTTGTAGGATGACCGGGAGAAGGAAATGCGTTCATGGGCTTTCCTTCAGGGACGCTTCGGCTCTTCCTATAGAGAGGAAGGTGTAGGCATTCTATAGCTGTCTTTTAGGCAGGGGAGTAAGTGCAGGAGATTTGATTCTGTATTTTTCTTTGTAGGATGACAGGGAGAAGGAAATCCCTTCATGGTCTTTCCTTCAGGAGTTATTTGGGCTCTCTTCCTATAGAGAGGAAGGTGTAGGCATTCTATAGCTGTCTTTTAGCCAGGGGAGTCGGTGCAGGAGTTTTGATTCTTTGTTTTTCTTTATAGGATGACAGGGAGAAGGAAATCCCTTCATGGGCTTTCCTTCAGGGATGCTTTGGGCTCTCTTCCTATAGAGAGGAAGGTGTAGTCATTCTATAGCTGTCTTTTAGGCAGGGGAGTCAGTGCGGGAGATTTGATTCTGTATTTTTCTTTGTAGGATGACAGGGAGAAGGAAATCTCTTCATGGGCTTTCCTTCAGGGATGCTTTGGGATCTTCCTATAGAGAGGAAGGTGTAGGCATTCTAGTGCTGTCTTTTAGGCAGGGGAGTAGGTGCAGGAGTTTTGATTCTGTATTTTTCTTTATAGGATGACAGGGAGAAGGATATCCCTTCATGGGCTTTCCTTCAGGAGTTATTTGCGCTCTCTTCCTATAGAGAGGAAGGTGTAGGCATTCTATAGCTGTCTTTTAGGCAGGGGAGTAAGTGCAGGAGATTTGATTCTGTATTTTTCTTTGTAGGATGACAGGGAGAAGGAAATCCCTTCATGGGCTTTCCTTCAGGAGTTATTTGGGCTCTCTTCCTATAGAGAGGAAGGTGTAGGCATGCTATAGCTGTCTTTTAGCCAGGGGAGTCGGTGCAGGAGTTTTGATTCTGTATTTTGCGTTGTAGGATGACAGGGAGAAGGAAATCCCTTCATGGGCTTTCCTTCAGGAGTTATTTGGGCTCTCTTCCTATAGAGAGGAAGGTGTAGGCATTCTATAGCTGTCTTTTAGGCAGGGGAGTAGGTGCAGGAGATTTGATTCTGTATTTTTCTTTGTCAGGATGACCGGGAGAAGGAAATCCCTTCATGGGCTTTCCTTCAGGGATGCTTCGGCTCTTCCTATAGAGCGGAAGGTGTAGGCATTCTATAGCTGTCTTTTAGGCAGGGGAGTAAGTGCAGGAGATTTGATTCTGTATTTTTCTTTGAAGGATGACAGGGAGAAGGAAATCCCTTCATGGGCTTTCCTTCAGGAGTTATTTGGGCTCTCTTCCTATAGAGAGGAAGGTGTAGGCATGCTATAGCTGTCTTTTAGCCAGGGGAGTCGGTGCAGGAGTTTTGATTCTGTATTTTTCTTTATAGGATGACAGGGAGAACGAAATCCCTTCATGGGCTTTCCTTCAGGGATGCTTTGGGCTCTCTTCCTATAGAGAGGAAGGTGTAGGCATTCTATAGCTGTCTTTTAGGCAGGGGAGTCGGTGCGGGAGATTTGATTCTGTATTTTTCTTTGTAGGATGACAGGGAGAAGGAAATCTCTTCATGGCTTTCCTTCAGGGATGCTTTGGGATCTTCCTATAGAGAGGAAGGTGTAGGCATTCTAGTGCTGTCTTTTAGGCAGGGGAGTAAGTGCAGGAGATTTGATTCTGTATTTTTCTTTATAGGATGACAGGGAGAAGGAAATCCCTTCATGGGCTTTCCTTCAGGGATGCTTTGGGATCTTCCTATAGAGAGGAAGGTGTAGGCATTCTAGTGCTGTCTTTTAGGCAGGGGAGTAAGTGCAGGAGATTTGATTCTCTATTTTTCTTTGTAGGATGACAGGGAGAAGGAAATCCCTTCATGGGCTTTCCTTCAGGGATGCTTTGGGCTCTTCCTATAGAGAGGAAGGTGTAGGCATTCTATAGCTGTCTTTAAGGCAGGGGAGTCTGTGCAGGAGATTTGATTCTGTATTTTTCTTTGTAGGATGACAGGGAGAAAGAAATCCCTTTATGGGCTTTCCTTCAGGGATGCTTTGGGCTCTCTTCCTATAGAGAGGAAGGTGTAGGCATTCTATAGCTGTCTTTTAGCCAGGGGAGTCGGTGCAAGAGTTTTGATTCTGGATTTTTCTTTATAGGATGACAGGGAGAAGGATATCCCTTCATGGGCTTTCCTTCAGGGATGCTTTGGGCTCTTCCTATAGAGAGGAAGCTGTAGGCATTCTAGTGCTGTCTTTTAGGCAGGGGAGTCGGTGCGGGAGATTTGATTCTGTATTTTTCTTTGTAGGATGACCGGGAGAAGGAAATCCCTTCATGGGCTTTCCTTCACGGATGCTTCGGCTCTTCCTTTAGAGAGGATGATGTAGGCATTCTATAGCTGTCCTTTAGGCAGGGGCGTAAGTGCAGGAGATTTGATTCTGTATTTTTCTTTGTAGGATGACAGGGAGAAGGAAATCCCTTCATGGGCTTTCCTTCAGGGGTTTTTTGGGCTCTTTTCCTATAGAGAGGAAGGTGTAGGCATTCTAGTGCTGTCTTTTAGGCAGGGGAGTCGGTGCGGGAGATTTGATTCTGTATTTTTCTTTGTAGGATGACCGGGAGAAGGAAATCCCTTCATGGGCTTTCCTTCAGGGAAGCTTTGGGCTCTTCCTATAGAGAGGAAGGTGTAGGCATTCTATAGCTGTCTCTTAGGCAGGGGAGTAGGTGCAGAAGATTTGATTCTGTATTTTTCTTTGTAGGATGACAGGGAGAAGGAAATCCCTTCATGGGCTTTCCTTCAGGAGTTATTTGGGCTCTCTTCCTATAGAGAGGAAGGTGTAGGCATTCTATAGCTGTCTTTTAGCCAGGGGAGTCGGTGCAGGAGTTTTGATTCTTTGTTTTTCTTTATAGGATGACAGGGAGAAGGAAATCCCTTCATGGGCTTTCCTTCAGGGATGCTTTGGGCTCTCTTCCTATAGAGAGGAAGGTGTAGGCATTCTATAGCTGTCTTTTAGGCAGGGGAGTCAGTGCGGGAGATTTGATTCTGTATTTTTCTTTATAGGATGACCGGGAGAAGGAAATCCCTTCATGGGCTTTCCTTCAGGGAAGCTTTGGGCTCTTCCTATAGAGAGGAAGGTGTAGGCATTCTATAGCTGTCTTTTAGCCAGGGGAGTCGGTGCAGGAGTTTTGATTCTGTATTTTTCTTTGTAGGATGACAGGGAGAAGGAAATCCCTTCATGGGCTTTCCTTCAGGGATGCTTTGGGCTCTCTTCCTATAGAGAGGAAGGTGTAGGCATTCTATAGCTGTCTTTTAGGCAGGGGAGTCGGTGCGGGAGATTTGATTCTGTATTTTTCTTTGTAGGATGACAGGGAGAAGGAAATCTCTTCATGGGCTTTCCTTCAGGGATGCTTTGGGATCTTCCTATAGAGAGGAAGGTGTAGGCATTCTAGTGCTGTCTTTTAGGCAGGGGAGTAAGTGCAGGAGTTTTGATTCTGTATTTTTCTTTATAGGATGACAGGGAGAAGGAAATCCCTTCATGGGCTTTCCTTCAGGGATGCTTTGGGATCTTCCTATAGAGAGGAAGGTGTAGGCATTCTAGTGCTGTCTTTTAGGCAGGGGAGTAAGTGCAGGAGATTTGATTCTGTATTTTTCTTTGTAGGATGACAGGGAGAAGGAAATCCCTTCATGGGCTTTCCTTCAGGGATGCTTTGGGCTCTTCCTATAGAGAGGAAGGTGTAGGCATTCTATAGCTGTCTTTAAGGCAGGGGAGTCTGTGCAGGAGATTTGATTCTGTATTTTTCTTTGTAGGATGACAGGGAGAAGGAAATCCCTTTATGGGCTTTCCTTCAGGGATGCTTTGGGCTCTCTTCCTATAGAGAGGAAGGTGTAGGCATTCTATAGCTGTCTTTTAGCCAGGGGAGTCGGTGCAAGAGTTTTGATTCTGTATTTTTCTTTATAGGATGACAGGGAGAAGGATATCCCTTCATGGGCTTTCCTTCAGGGATGCTTTGGGCTCTTCCTATAGAGAGGAAGCTGTAGGCATTCTAGTGCTGTCTTTTAGGCAGGGGAGTCGGTGCGGGAGATTTGATTCTGTATTTTTCTTTGTAGGATGACCGGGAGAAGGAAATCCCTTCATGGGCTTTCCTTCACGGATGCTTCGGCTCTTCCTTTAGAGAGGATGATGTAGGCATTCTATAGCTGTCCTTTAGGCAGGGGAGTAAGTGCAGGAGATTTGATTCTGTATTTTTTTTGTAGGATGACAGGGAGAAGGAAATCCCTTCATGGGCTTTCCTTCAGGGATGCTTTTGGATCTTCCTATAGAGAGGAAGGTGTAGGCATTCTAGTGCTGTCTTTTAGGCAGGGGAGTAAGTGCAGGAGATTTGATTCTGTATTTTTCTTTATAGGATGACAGAGAGAAGGAAATCCCCTTCATGGGCTTTCCTTCAGGGATGCTTTGGGATCCTCCTATAGAGAGGAAGGTGTAGGCATTCTAGTGCTGTCTTTTAGGCAGGGGAGTGAGTGCAGGAGATTTGATTCTGTATTTTTCTTTGTAGGATGACAGGGAGAAGGAAATCCCTTCATGGGCTTTCCTTCAGGGATGCTTTGGGCTCTTCCTATAGAGAGGAAGGTGTAGGCATTCTATAGCTGTCTTTTAGCCAGGGGAGTCGGTGCAAGAGTTTTGATTCTGTATTTTTCTTTATAGGATGACAGGGAGAAGGATATCCCTTCATGGGCTTTCCTTCAGGGATGCTTTGGGCTCTTCCTATAGAGAGGAAGCTGTAGGCATTCTAGTGCTGTCTTTTAGGCAGGGGAGTCGGTGCGGGAGATTTGATTCTGTATTTTTCTTTGTAGGATGACTGGGAGAAGGAAATCCCTTTATGGGCTTTCCTTCACGGATGCTTCGGCTCTTCCTTTAGAGAGGATGATGCTAGGCATTCTATAGCTGTCCTTTAGGCAGGGGAGTAAGTGCAGGAGATTTGATTCTGTATTTTTCTTTGTAGGATGACAGGGAGAAGGAAAGCCCTTCATGGGCTTTCCTTCAGAGGTTATTTGGGCTCTCTTCCTATAGAGAGGAAGATGTAGGCATTCTAGTGCTGTCTTTTAGGCAGGGGAGTCGGTGCGGGAGATTTGATTCTGTATTTTTCTTTGTAGGATGACCGGGAGAAGGAAATCCCTTCATGGGCTTTCCTTCAGGGATGCTTTGGGCTCTTCCTATAGAGAGGAAGGTGTAGGCATTCTATAGCTGTCTTTTAGGCAGGGGAGTAGGTGCAGAAGATTTGATTCTGTATTTTTCTTTGTAGGATGACAGGGAGAAGGAAATCCCTTCATGGGCTTTCCTTCAGGAGTTATTTGGGCTCTCTTCCTATAGAGAGGAAGGTGTAGGCATTCTAGTGCTGTCTTTTAGGCAGGTGAGTCGGTGCGGCAGATTTGATTCTGTATTTTTCTTTGTAGGATGACCGGGAGAAGGAAATGCCTTCATGGGCTTTCCTTCAGGGACGCTTCGGCTCTTCCTATAGAGAGGAAGGTGTAGGCATTCTATAGCTGTCTTTTAGGCAGGGGAGTAAGTGCAGGAGATTTGATTCTGTATTTTTCTTTGTAGGATGACAGGGAGAAGGAAATCCCTTCATGGGCTTTCCTTCAGGAGTTATTTGGGCTCTCTTCCTATAGAGAGGAAGGTGTAGGCATTCTATAGCTGTCTTTTAGGCAGGGCAGTAAGTGCAGGAGATTTGATTCTGTATTTTTCATTATAGGTTGACAGAGAGAAGGAAATCCCTTCATGGGCTTTCCTTCAGGGATGCTTTCAGCTTTTCCTACAGAGAGGAAGGTGTAGGCATTCTATAGCTGTCTTTTAGGCAGGGGAGTAAGTGCAGGAGATTTGATTCTGTATTTTTCTTTGTAGGATGACAGGGAGAAGGAAATCCCTTAATGGGCTTTCCTTCAGAAGTTATTTGGGCTCTCTTCTTATAGAGAGGAAGGTGTAGGCATTCTACAGCTGTCTTTTAGCCAGGGGAGTCGGTGCAGGAGTTTTGATTCTGTATTTTTCTTTATAGGATGACAGGGAGAAGGAAATCCCTTCATGGGCTTTCCTTCAGAAGTTATTTGGGCTCTCTTCTTATAGAGAGGAAGGTGTAGGCATTCTACAGCTGTCTTTTAGCCAGGGGAGTCGGTGCAGGAGTTTTGATTCTGTATTTTTCTTTATAGGATGACAGGGAGAAGGAAATCCCTTCATGGGCTTTCCTTCAGGGATGCTTTGGGCTCTTCCTATAGAGAGGAAGGTGTAGGCATTCTAGTGCTGTCTTTTAGGCAGGGGAGTCGGTGCGGGAGATTTGATTCTGTATTTTTCTTTGTAGGATGACCGGGAGAAGGAAATGCCTTCATGGGCTTTCCTTCAGAGACGCTTCGGCTCTTCCAATAGAGAGGAAGGTGTAGGCATTCTATAGCTGTCTTTTAGGCAGGGGAGTAAGTGCAGGAGATTTGATTCTGTATTTTTCTTTGTAGGATGACAGGGAGAAGGAAATCCCTTCATGGGCTTTCCTTCAGGAGTTATTTGGGCTTTCTTCCTATAGAGAGGAAGGTGTAGGCATTCTATAGCTGTCTTTTAGCCAGGGGAGTCGGTGCAGGAGTTTTGATTCTTTGTTTTTCTTTATAGGATGACAGGGAGAAGGAAATCCCTTCATGGGCTTTCCTTCAGGGATGCTTTGGGCTCTTCCTATAGAGAGGAAGGTGTATGCATTCTATAGCTGTCTTTAAAGGCAGGGGAGTCGGTGCAGGAGATTTGATTCTGTATTTTTCTTTGTAGGATGACAGGGAGAAGGAAATCCCTTCATGGGCTTTCCTTCAGGGATGCTTTGGGCTCTTCTATAGAGAGGAAGGTGTAGGCATTCTATAGCTGTCTTTAAGGCAGGGGAGTCTGTGCAGGAGATTTGATTCTGTATTTTTCTTTGTAGGATGACAGGGAGAAGGAAATCCGTTCATGGCCTTTCCTTCAGGGATGCTTTGGGCTCTTCCTATAGAGAGGAAGGTGTAGGCATTCTATACCTGTCTTTAAGGCAGGGGAGTCTGTGCAGGAGATTTGATTCTGTATTTTTCTTTGTAGGATGACAGGGAGAAGGAAATCCCTTCATGGCCTTTCCTTCAGGGATGCTTTGGGCTCTTCCTATAGAGAGGAAGGTGCAGGCATTCTATAGCTGTCTTTTAGGCAGGGGAGTCAGTGCGGGAAATTTGATTCTGTATTTTTCTTTGTAGGATGACCAGGAGAAGGAAATGCCTTCATGGGCTTTCCTTCAGGGACGCTTCGGCTCTTCCTATAGAGAGGAAGGTGTAGGAATTCTATAGCTGTCTTTTAGGCAGGGGAGTAAGTGCAGGAGATTTGATTCTGTATTTTTCTTTGTAGGATGACAGGGAGAAGGAAATCCCTTAATGGGCTTTCCTTCAGACGTTATTTGGGCTCTCTTCTTATAGAGAGGAAGGTGTAGGCATTCTACAGCTGTCTTTTAGCCAGGGGAGTCGGTGCAGGAGTTTTGATTCTGTATTTTTCTTATAGGATGACAGGGAGAAGGAAATCCCTTCATGGGCTTTCCTTCAGACGTTATTTGGGCTCTCTTCTTATAGAGAGGAAGGTGTAGGCATTCTACAGCTGTCTTTTAGCCAGGGGAGTCGGTGCAGGAGTTTTGATTCTGTATTTTTCTTTATAGGATGACAGGGAGAAGGAAATCCCTTCATGGGCTTTCCTTCAGACGTTATTTGGGCTCTCTTCTTATAGAGAGGAAGGTGTAGGCATTCTACAGCTGTCTTTTAGCCAGGGGAGTCGGTGGAGGAGTTTTGATTCTGTATTTTTCTTATAGGATGACAGGGAGAAGGAAATCCCTTCATGGGCTTTCCTTCAGGGATGCTTTGGGCTCTTCCTATAGAGAGGAAGGTGTAGGCATTCTATAGCTGTCTTTTAGGCAGGGGAGTAGGTGCAGAAGATTTGATTCTGTATTTTTCTTTGTAGGATGACAGGGAGAAGGAAATCCCTTCATGGGCTTTCCTTCAGGAGTTATTTGGGCTCTCTTCCTATAGAGAGGAAGGTGTAGGCATTCTAGTGCTGTCTTTTAGGCAGGTGAGTCGGTGCGGCAGATTTGATTCTGTATTTTTCTTTGTAGGATGACCGGGAGAAGGAAATGCCTTCATGGGCTTTCCTTCAGGGACGCTTCGGCTCTTCCTATAGAGAGGAAGGTGTAGGCATTCTATAGCTGTCTTTTAGGCAGGGGAGTAAGTGCAGGAGATTTGATTCTGTATTTTTCTTTGTAGGATGACAGGGAGAAGGAAATCCCTTCATGGGCTTTCCTTCAGGAGTTATTTGGGCTCTCTTCCTATAGAGAGGAAGGTGTAGGCATTCTATAGCTGTCTTTTAGGCAGGGCAGTAAGTGCAGGAGATTTGATTCTGTATTTTTCATTATAGGTTGACAGAGAGAAGGAAATCCCTTCATGGGCTTTCCTTCAGGGATGCTTTCAGCTTTTCCTACAGAGAGGAAGGTGTAGGCATTCTATAGCTGTCTTTTAGGCAGGGGAGTAAGTGCAGGAGATTTGATTCTGTATTTTTCTTTGTAGGATGACAGGGAGAAGGAAATCCCTTAATGGGCTTTCCTTCAGAAGTTATTTGGGCTCTCTTCTTATAGAGAGGAAGGTGTAGGCATTCTACAGCTGTCTTTTAGCCAGGGGAGTCGGTGCAGGAGTTTTGATTCTGTATTTTTCTTTATAGGATGACAGGGAGAAGGAAATCCCTTCATGGGCTTTCCTTCAGAAGTTATTTGGGCTCTCTTCTTATAGAGAGGAAGGTGTAGGCATTCTACAGCTGTCTTTTAGCCAGGGGAGTCGGTGCAGGAGTTTTGATTCTGTATTTTTCTTTATAGGATGACAGGGAGAAGGAAATCCCTTCATGGGCTTTCCTTCAGGGATGCTTTGGGCTCTTCCTATAGAGAGGAAGGTGTAGGCATTCTAGTGCTGTCTTTTAGGCAGGGGAGTCGGTGCGGGAGATTTGATTCTGTATTTTTCTTTGTAGGATGACCGGGAGAACGAAATGCCTTCATGGGCTTTCCTTCAGAGACGCTTCGGCTCTTCCAATAGAGAGGAAGGTGTAGGCATTCTATAGCTGTCTTTTAGGCAGGGGAGTAAGTGCAGGAGATTTGATTCTGTATTTTTCTTTGTAGGATGACAGGGAGAAGGAAATCCCTTCATGGGCTTTCCTTCAGGAGTTATTTGGGCTTTCTTCCTATAGAGAGGAAGGTGTAGGCATTCTATAGCTGTCTTTTAGCCAGGGGAGTCGGTGCAGGAGTTTTGATTCTTTGTTTTTCTTTATAGGATGACAGGGAGAAGGAAATCCCTTCATGGGCTTTCCTTCAGGGATGCTTTGGGCTCTTCCTATAGAGAGGAAGGTGTAGGCATTCTATAGCTGTCTTTAAGGCAGGGGAGTCGGTGCAGGAGATTTGATTCTGTATTTTTCTTTGTAGGATGACAGGGAGAAGGAAATCCCTTCATGGGCTTTCCTTCAGGGATGCTTTGGGCTCTTCCTATAGAGAGGAAGGTGTAGGCATTCTATAGCTGTCTTTAAGGCAGGGGAGTCTGTGCAGGAGATTTGATTCTGTATTTTTCTTTGTAGGATGACAGGGAGAAGGAAATCCGTTCATGGCCTTTCCTTCAGGGATGCTTTGGGCTCTTCCTATAGAGAGGAAGGTGTAGGCATTCTATAGCTGTCTTTAAGGCAGGGGAGTCTGTGCAGGAGATTTGATTCTGTATTTTTCTTTGTAGGATGACAGGGAGAAGGAAATCCCTTCATGGCCTTTCCTTCAGGGATGCTTTGGGCTCTTCCTATAGAGAGGAAGGTGCAGGCATTCTAGTGCTGTCTTTTAGGCAGGGGAGTCGGTGCGGGAGATTTGATTCTGTATTTTTCTTTGTAGGATGACCGGGAGAAGGAAATGCCTTCATGGGCTTTCCTTCAGGGACGCTTCGGCTCTTCCTATAGAGAGGAAGGTGTAGGAATTCTATAGCTGTCTTTTAGGCAGGGGAGTAAGTGCCGGAGATTTGATTCTGTATTTTTCTTTGTAGGATGACAGGGAGAAGGAAATCCCTTAATGGGCTTTCCTTCAGAAGTTATTTGGGCTCTCTTCTTATAGAGAGGAAGGTGTAGGCATTCTACAGCTGTCTTTTAGCCAGGGGAGTCGGTGCAGGAGTTTTGATTCTGTATTTTTCTTTATAGGATGACAGGGAGAAGGAAATCCCTTCATGGGCTTTCCTTCAGAAGTTATTTGGGCTCTCTTCTTATAGAGAGGAAGGTGTAGGCATTCTACAGCTGTCTTTTAGCCAGGGGAGTCGGTGCAGGAGTTTTGATTCTGTATTTTTCTTTATAGGATGACAGGGAGAAGGAAATCCCTTCATGGGCTTTCCTTCAGGGATGCTTTGGGCTCTTCCTATAGAGAGGAAGGTGTAGGCATTCTATAGCTGTCTTTTAGGCAGGGGAGTAGGTGCAGGAGATTTGATTCTGTATTTTTCTTTGTAGGATGACAGGGAGAAGGAAATCCCTTCATGGGCTTTCCTTCTGGGGTTATTTGGGCTCTCTTCCTATAGAGAGGAAGGTGTAGGCATTCTAGTGCAGTCTTTTAGGCAGGGGAGTCGGTGCGGGAGATTTCATTCTGTATTTCTCTTTGTAGGATGACCGGGAGAAGGAAATCCCTTCATGGGCTTTCCTTCAGGGATGCTTTGGGCTCTTCCTATAGAGAGGAAGGTGTAGGCATTCTATAGCTGTCTTTTAGGCAGGGGAGTAAGTGCAGGAGATTTGATTCTGTATTTTTCTTTGTTGGATGAAAGGGAGAAGGAAATCCCTTCATGGGCTTTCCTTCAGGAGTTATTTGGGCTCTCTTCCTATAGAGAGGAAGGTGTAGGCATTCTATAGCTGTCTTTTATCCAGGGGAGTCGGTGCAGGAGTTTTGATTCTTTGTTTTTCTTTATAGGATGACAGGGAGAAGGAAATCCCTTCATGGGCTTTCCTTCAGGGATGCTTTGGGCTCTTCCTATAGAGAGGAAGGTGTAGGCATTCTATAGCTGTCTTTAAGGCAGGGGAGTCGGTGCAGGAGATTTGATTCTGTATTTTTCTTTGTAGGATGACAGGGAGAAGGAAATCCCTTCATGGGCTTTCCATCAGGGATGCTTTGGGCTCTTCCTATAGAGAGGAAGGTGTAGGCATTCTATAGCTGTCTTTAAGGCAGGGGAGTCTGTGCAGGAGATTTGATTCTGTATTTTTCTTTGTAGGATGACAGGGAGAAGGAAATCCCTTCATGGCCTTTCCTTCAGGGATGCTTTGGGCTCTTCCTATAGAGAGGAAGGTGTAGGCATTCTATAGCTGTCTTTTAGGCAGGGGAGTAAGTGCAGGAGATTTGATTCTGTATTTTTCATTATAGGTTGACAGAGAGAAGGAAATCCCTTCATGGGCTTTCCTTCAGGGATGCTTTCAGCTTTTCCTACAGAGAGGAAGGTGTAGGCATTCTATAGCTGTCTTTTAGGCAGGGGAGTAAGTGCAGGAGATTTGATTCTGTATTTTTCTTTGTAGGATGACAGGGAGAAGGAAATCCCTTAATGGGCTTTCCTTCAGAAGTTATTTGGGCTCTCTTCCTATAGAGAGGAAGGTGTAGGCATTTTATAGCTGTCTTTTAGCCAGGGGAGTCGGTGCAGGAGTTTTGATTCTGTATTTTTCTTTATAGGATGACAGGGAGAAGGAAATCCCTTCATGGGCTTTCCTTCAGGGATGCTTTGGGCTCTTCCTATAGAGAGGAAGGTGTAGGCATTCTATAGCTGTCTTTTAGGCAGGGGAGTAGGTGCAGAAAATTTGATTCTGTATTTTTCTTTGTAGGATGACAGGGAGAAGGAAATCCCTTCATGGGCTTTCCTTCAGGAGTTATTTGGGCTCTCTTCCTATAGAGAGGAAGGTGTAGGCATTCTAGTGCTGTCTTTTAGGCAGGGGAGTCGGTGCAGTTTTGATTCTGTATTTTTCTTTACAGGATGACAGGGAGAAGGAAATCCCTTCATGGGCTTTCCTTCAGAAGTTATTTGGGCTCTCTTCTTATAGAGAGGAAGGTGTAGGCATTCTACAGCTGTCTTTTAGCCAGGGGAGTCGGTGCAGGAGTTTTGATTCTGTATTTTTCTTTATAGGATGACAGGGAGAAGGAAATCCCTTCATGGGCTTTCCTTCAGGGATGCTTTGGGCTCTTCCTATAGAGAGGAAGGTGTAGGCATTCTATAGCTGTCTTTTAGGCAGGGGAGTAGGTGCAGAAAATTTGATTCTGTATTTTTCTTTGTAGGATGACAGGGAGAAGGAAATCCCTTCATGGGCTTTCCTTCAGGAGTTATTTGGGCTCTCTTCCTATAGAGAGGAAGGTGTAGGCATTCTAGTGCTGTCTTTTAGGCAGGGGAGTCGGTGCGGGAAATTTGATTCTGTATTTTTCTTTGTAGGATGACCGGGAGAAGGAAATGCCTTCATGGGCTTTCCTTCAGGGACGCTTCGGCTCTTCCTATAGAGAGGAAGGTGTAGGAATTCTATAGCTGTCTTTTAGGCAGGGGAGTAAGTGCAGGAGATTTGATTCTGTATTTTTCTTTGTAGGATGACAGGGAGAAGGAAATCCCTTCATGGGCTTTCCTTCAGGAGTTATTTGGGCTCTCTTCCTATAGAGAGGAAGGTGTAGGCATTCTATAGCTGTCTTTTAGCCAGGGGAGTCGGTGCAGGAGTTTTGATTCTTTGTTTTTCTTTATAGGATGACAGGGAGAAGGAAATCCCTTCATGGGCTTTCCTTCAGGGATGCTTTGGGCTCTTCCTATAGAGAGGAAGGTGTAGGCATTCTATAGCTGTCTTTAAGGCAGGGGAGTCGGTGCAGGAGATTTGATTCTGTATTTTTCTTTGTAGGATGACAGGGAGAAGGAAATCCCTTCATGGGCTTTCCTTCAGGGATGCTTTGGGCTCTTCCTATAGAGAGGAAGGTGTAGGCATTCAATAGCTGTCTTTAAGGCAGGGGAGTCTGTGCAGGAGATTTGATTCTGTATTTTTCTTTGTAGGATGACAGGGAGAAGGAAATCCCTTCATGGCCTTTCCTTCAGGGATGCTTTGGGCTCTTCCTATAGAGAGGAAGGTGTAGGCATTCTATAGCTGTGTTTTAGGCAGGGGAGTAAGTGCAGGAGATTTGATTCTGTATTTTTCATTACAGGTTGACAGAGAGAAGGAAATCCCTTCATGGGCTTTCCTTCAGGGATGCTTTCAGCTTTTCCTACATAGAGGAAGGTGTAGGCATTCTATAGCTGTCTTTTAGGCAGGGAGTAAGTGCAGGAGATTTGATTCTGTATTTTTCTTTGTAGGATGACAGGGAGAAGGAAAACCCTTAATGGGCTTTCCTTCAGAAGTTATTTGGGCTCTCTTCTTATAGAGAGGAAGGTGTAGGCATTATACAGCTGTCTTTTAGCCAGGGGAGTCGGTGCAGGAGTTTTGATTCTGTATTTTTCTTTATAGGATGACAGGGAGAAGGAAATCCCTTCATGGGCTTTCCTTCAGAAGTTATTTGGGCTCTCTTCTTATAGAGAGGAAGGTGTAGGCATTCTACAGCTGTCTTTTAGCCAGGGGAGTCGGTGCAGGAGTTTTGATTCTGTATTTTTCTTTATAGGATGACAGGGAGAAGGAAATCCCTTCATGGCTTTCTTCAGGGATGCTTTGGGGCTCCTTCCTATAGAGAGGAAGGTGTAGGCATTCTATAGCTGTCTTTTAGGCAGGGGAGTAGGTGCAGAAGATTTGATTCTGTATTTTTCTTTGCAGGATGACAGGGAGAAGGAAATCCCTTCAAGAGCTTTCCTTCAGGAGTTATTTGGGCTCTCTTCCTATAGAGAGGAAGGTGTAGGCATTCTATAGCTGTCTTTTAGCCAGGGGAGTCGGTGCAGGGGTTTTGATTCTGTATTATGCTTTATAGGATGACAGGGAGAAGGAAATCCCTTCATGGGCTTTCCTTCAGGGATGCTTTGGGCTCTTCCTATAGAGAGGAAGGTGTAGGCATTCTATAGCTGTCTTTTTAGCCAGGGGAGTCGGTGCAGGAGTTTTGATTCTTTGTTTTTCCTTTATAGGATGACAAGAGAAGGAAATCCCTTCATGGGCTTTCCTTCAGGGATGCTTTGGGCTCTTCCTATACAGAGGAAGGTGTAGGCATTCTATAGCTGTCTTTAAGGCAGGGGAGTCGGTGCAGGAGTTTTGATTCTGTATTTTTCTTTGTAGGATGACCGGGAGAAGGAAATCCCTTCATGGGCTTTCCTTCAGGGATGCTTTGGGCTCTTCCTATAGGGAGGAAGGTGTAGGCATTCTATAGCTGTCCTTTTTAGCCAGGGGAGTCGGTGCAGGAGTTTTGATTCTGTATTTTACTTTATAGGATGACAGTGAGAAGGAAATCCCTTCATGGGCTTTCCTTCAGGGATGCTTTCAGCTCTTCCTACAGAGAGGAAGGTGTAGGCATTCTATAGCTGTCTTTTAGGCAGGGGAGTCGGTGCGGGGCGATTTGAACTCTGTATATTTCTTTGTAGGATGACAGGGAGAAGGAAATCCCTTCATGGGCTTTCCTTCAGGGATGCTTTGGGATCTTCCTATAGAGAGGAAGGTGTAGGCATTCTATAGCTGTCTTTTAGGTAGGGGAGTAAGTGCAGGAGTTTTGATTCTGTATTTTTCTTTATAGGATGACAGGGAGGAAGGAAATCCCTTCATGGGCTTTCCTTCAGGGATGCTTTGGGCTCTCTTCCTATAGAGAGGAAGGTGTAGGCATTCTATAGCTGTCTTTTAGCCAGGGGAGTCGGTGCAAGGAGTTTTGATTCTGTATTTTTCTTTGTAGGATGACCGGGAGAAGGAAATCCCTTCATGGGCTTTCCTTCAGGGATGCTTCGGCTCTTCCTATAGAGCGGAAGGTGTAGGCATTCTATAGCTGTCCTTTAGGCAGGGGAGTAAGTGCAGGAGATTTGATTCTGTATTTTTCTTTGTAGGATGACAGTGAGAAGGAAACCCTCATGGCTTTCATTCAGGAGTTATTTGGGCTCTCTTCTATAGAGAGGAAGGTGTAGGCATGCTATAGCTGTCTTTTAGCCAGGGGAGTCGGTACAGGAGTTTCGATTCTGTATTTTTCTTTATAGGATGAGAGGGAGAAGGAAATCCCTTCATGGCCTTTCCTTCAGGAGTTAATTGCGCTCTCTTCCTATAGAGAGGAAGGTGTAGGCATGCTATAGCTGTCTTTTAGCCAGGGGAGTCGGTGCAGGAGTTTTGATTCTGTATTTTTCTTTATAGGATGACAAGGAGAAAGAAATCCCTTCATGGGCTTTCCTTCAGGGATGCTATGGGCTCTTCCTATAGAGAGGAAGGTGTAGGCATTCTATAGCTGTCTTTTAGGCAGGGGAGTAGGTGCAGGAGATTTGATTCTGTATTTTTCTTTATAGGATGACAGGGAGAAGGGAAATCCCTTCATGGCTTTCCTTCAGGGATGCTTTCGGCTCTTCCTATAGAGAGGAAGGTGTAGGCATTCTATAGCTGTCTTTTAGCCAGGGGAGTCGGTGCAGGAGTTTTGATTCTGTATTTTTCTTTATAGGATGACAGGGAGAAGGAAATCCCTTCATGGGCTTTCCTTCAGTGATGCTTTGGGCTCTTCCTATAGAGAGGAAGGTGTAGGCATTCTATAGCTGTCTTTTAGCCAGGGGAGTCCGGTGCAGGAGTTTTGATTCTGTATTTTTCTTTATAGGATGACAGGGAAAAGGAAATCCCTTCATGGGCTTTCCTTCAGTGATGCTTTCGGCTCTTCCTATAGAGAGGAAGGTGTAGGCAATCTATAGCTGTCCTTTTAGCCAGGGAGTCGGTGCAGGAGTTTGTTTCTGTATTTTTCTTTGTAGGATGACCGGGAGAAGGAAATCCCTTCATGGGCTTTCCTTCAGGGATGCTTCGGCTCTTCCTATAGAGCGGAAGGTTGTAGGCATTCTATAGCTGTCCTTTAGGCAGGGGAGTAAGTGCAGGAGTTTTGATTCTGTATTTTTCTTTGTAGGATGACAGGGAGAAGGATAATCCCTTCATGGGCTTTCCTTCAGTGATGCTTTCGGCTCTTCCTATAGAGAGGAAGGTGTAGGCATTCTATAGCTGTCTTTTAGCCAGGGGAGTCGGTGCAGGAGTTTTGATTCTGTATTTTTCTTTATAGGATGACAGGGAGAAGGAAATCCCTCATGGGCTTTCCTTCAGTGATGCTTTGGGCTCTTCCTATAGAGAGGAAGGTGTAGGCATTCTATAGCTGTCTTTTAGCCAGGGGAGTCGGTGCAGGAGTTTTGATTCTGTATTTTTCTTTATAGGATGACAGGGAGAAGGAAATCCCTTCATGGGCTTTCCTTCAGGGATGCTTTGGGCTCTTCCTATAGAGAGGTAGGCATTCTATAGCTGTCTTTTAGCCAGGGGAGTCGGTGCAGGAGTTTTGATTCTGTATTTTTCTTTATAGGATGACAGGGAGAAGGAAATCCCTTCATGGGCTTTCCTTCAGTGATGCTTTCGGCTCTTCCTATAGAGAGGAAGGTGTAGGCATTCTATAGCTGTCTTTTAGCCAGGGGAGTCGGTGCAGGAGTTTTGATTCTGTATTTTCTTTGTAGGATGACCGGGAGAAGGAAATCCCTTCTTGGCTTTCCTTCAGGGATGCTTCGGCTCTTCCTATAGAGCGGAAGGTGTAGGCATTCTATAGCTGTCCTTTAGGCAGGGGAGTAAGTGCAGGAGTTTTGATTCTGTATTTTTCTTTGTAGGATGACAGGGAGAAGGAAATCCCTTCATGGGCTTTCCTTCAGTGATGCTTTCGGCTCTTCCTATAGAGAGGAAGGTGTAGGCATTCTATAGCTGTCTTTTAGCCAGGGGAGTCGGTGCGGGAGATTTGATTCTGTATTTATCTTTGTAGGATGACAGGGAGAAGGAAATCCCTTCATGGGCTTTCCTTCAGTGATGCTTTCGGCTCTTCCTATAGAGAGGAAGGTGTAGGCATTCTATAGCTGTCTTTTAGCCAGGGGAGTCGGTGCGGGAGATTTGATTCTGTATTTTTCTCTGTACGATGACAGGGAGAAGGAAATCTCTTCATGGGCTTTCCCTCAGGGATGCTTTGGGATATTCCTATAGAGAGGAAGGTGTAGGCATTCTAGTGCTGTCTTTTAGGCAGGGGAGTAAGTGCAGGAGATTTGATTCCGTATTTTTCTTTATAGGATGACAGGGAGAAGGAAATCCCTTCATGCGCTTTCCTTCAGGGATGCTTTGGGCTCTCTTCCTATAGAGAGGAAGGTGTAGGCATTCTATAGCTGTCTTTTAGCCAGGGGAGTCGGTGCAGGAGTTTTGACTCTTTGTTTTTCTTTATAGGATGACAGGGAGAAGGAAATCTCTTCATGGGCTTTCCTTCAGGGATGCTTTGGGATCTTCCTATAGAGAGGAAGGTGTAGGCATTCTAGTGCTGTCTTTTAGGCAGGGGCGTAAGTGCAGGAGATTTGATTCTGTATTTTTCTTTATAGGATGACAGGGGAGAAGGAAATCCCTTCATGGGCTTTCCTTCAGGGATGCTTTGGGCTCTCTTCCTATAGAGAGGAAGGTGTAGGCATTCTATAGCTGTCTTTTAGGCAGGGGAGTAAGTGCAGGAGATTTGATTCTGTATTTTTCTTTATAGGATGACAGGGAGAAGGAAATCCCTTCATGGGCTTTTCCTTCAGGGATGCTTTGGGCTCTTCCTATAGAGAGGAAGGTGTAGGCATTCGATAGCTGTCTTTTAGCCAGGGAGTCGGTGCAGGCGTTTTGATTCTTTGTTTTTCTTTATAGGATGACAGGGAGAAGGAAATCCCTTCATGGGCTTTCCTTCAGGGATGCTTTGGGCTCTTCCTATAGAGAGGAAGGTGTAGGCATTCTATAGCTGTCTTTTAGGCAGGGGAGGTCGGTGCTGGAGATTTGAAATCTGTATATTTCTTTGTAGGATGACAGGGAGAAGGAAATCCCTTCATGGGCTTTCCTTCAGGGATGCTTTCAGCTCTTCCTACAGAGAGGAAGGTGTAGGCATTCTATAGCTGTCTTTTAGGCAGGGGAGTCGGTGCGGGAGATTTGAATCTGTATATTTCTTTGTAGGATGACAGGGAGAAGGAAATCCCTTCATGGGCTTTCCTTCAGGGATGCTTTGGGATCTTCCTAAAGAGAGGAAGGTGTAGGCATTCTATAGCTGTCCTTTAGGCAGGGGAGTCGGTGCAGGAGATTTGAATCTGTATATTTCTTTGTAGGATGACAGGGAGAAGGAAATCCCTTCATGGGCTTTCCCTTCAGGGATGCTTTGGGATCTTCCTATAGAGAGGAAGGTGTAGGCATTCTATAGCTGTCTTTTAGCCAGGGGAGTCGGTGCAGGAGTTTTGATTCTGTATTTTTCTTTATAGGATGACAGGGAGAAGGAAATCCCTTCATGGGCTTTCCTTCAGGGATGCTTTGGGCTCTTCCTATAGAGAGGAAGGTGTAGGCATTCTATAGCTGTCTTTTAGGCAGGGGAGTAGGTGCAGGAGATTTGATTCTGTATTTTTCTTTGTAGGATGACAGGGAAGAGGGAAATCCCTTCATGGGCTTTCCTTCAGGAGTTATTTGCGCTCTCTTCCTATAGAGAGGAAGGTGTAGGCATTCTAGTGCTGTCTTTTAGCCAGGGGAGTCTGTGCAGGAGTTTTGATTCTGTATTTTTCTTTATAGGATGACAGGGAGAAGGAAATCCCTTCATGGGCTTTCCTTCAGGGATGCTTTGGGCTCTCTTCCTATAGAGAGGAAGCTGTAGGCATTCTATAGCTGTCTTTTAGGCAGGGGAGTAGGTGCAGGAGATTTGATTCTGTATTTTTCTTTGTAGGATGACAGGGAGAAGGAAATCTCTTCATGGGCTTTCCTTCAGGGATGCTTTGGGATCTTCCTATAGAGAGGAAGGTGTGGGCATTCTAGTGCTGTCTTTTAGGCAGGGGAGTAAGTGCAGGAGATTTGATTCTGTATTTTTCTTTATAGGATGACAGGGAGAAGGAAATCCCTTCATGGGCTTTCCTTCAGGGATGCTTTGGGCTCTCTTCCTATAGAGAGGAAGCTGTAGGCATTCTATAGCTGTCTTTTAGGCAGGGGAGTAGGTGCAGGAGATTTGATTCTGTATTTTTCTTTGTAGGATGACAGGGAGAAGGAAATCCCTTCATGGGCTTTCCTTCAGGAGTTATTTGCGCTCTCTTCCTATAGAGAGGAAGGTGTAGGCATTCTAGTGCTGTCTTTTAGGCAGGGGAGTCGGTGCGTTAGATTTGATTCTGTATTTTTCTTTATAGGATGACCGGGAGAAGGAAATCCCTTCATGGGCTTTCCTTCACGGATGCTTCGGCTCTTCCTTTAGAGAGGATGATGTAGGCATTCTATAGCTGTCCTTTAGGCAGGGGAGTAAGTGCAGGAGATTTGATTCTGTATTTTTCTTTGTAGGATGACAGGGAGAAGGAAATAACTTCATGGGCTTTCCTTCAGGGATGCTTTGGGCTCTTCCTATATAGAGGATGATGTAGGCATTCTATAGCTGTCCTTTAGGCAGGGGAGTAGGTGCAGGAGATTTGATTCTGTATTTTTCTTTGTAGGATGACAGGGAGAAGGAAATCCCTTCATGGGCTTTCCTTCAGGGGTTATTTGGGCTCTCTTCCTATAGAGAGGAAGGTGTAGGCATTCTAGTGCTGTCTTTTAGGCAGGGGAGTCGGTGCGGGAAATTTGATTCTGTATTTTTCTTTGTAGGATGACCGGGAGAAGGAAATCCCTTCATGGGCTTTCCTTCAGGGATGCTTTCGGCTCTTCCTATAGAGAGGAAGGTGTAGGCATTCTATAGCTGTCTTTTAGGCAGGGGAGTCGGTGCGGGAGATGTGATTCTGTATTTTTCTTTGTAGGATGACAGGGAGAAGGAAATCCCTTCATGGGCTTTCCTTCAGGAGTTATTTGGGCTCTCTTCCTATAGAGAGGAAGGTGTAGGCATTCTATAGCTGTCTTTTAGCCAGGGGACTCGGTGCAGGGGTTTTGATTCGGTATTTTTCTTTATAGGATGACAGGGAGAAGGAAATCCCTTCATGGGCTTTCCTTCAGGGATGCTTTGGGCTCTTCCTATAGAGAGGAAGGTGTAGGCATTCTATAGCTGTCTTTTAGCCAGGGGAGTCGGTGCAGGAGTTTTGATTTTTTGTTTTTCTTTATAGGATGACAGGGAGAAGGAAATCCCTTCATGGGCTTTCCTTCAGGGATGCTTTGGGCTCTTCCTATAGAGAGGAAGGTGTAGGCATTCTATAGCTGTCTTTAAGGCAGGGGAGTCTGTGCAGGAGATTTGATTCTGTATTTTTCTTTGTAGGATGACAGGGAGAAGGAAATCCCTTCATGGGCTTTCCTTCACGGATGCTTTGGGCTCTTCCTATAGAGAGGAAGGTGTAGGCATTCTATAGCTGTCTTTTAGGCAGGGGAGTAAGTGCAGGAGATTTGATTCTGTATTTTTCATTATAGGTTGACAGAGAGAAGGAAATCCCTTCATGGGCTTTCCTTCAGGGATGCTTTGGGCTCTCTTCCTATAGAGAGGAAGGTGTAGGCATTCTATAGCTGTCTTTTAGCCAGGGGAGTCGGTGCAGGAGTTTTGATTCTTTGTTTTTCTTTATAGGATGACAGGGAGAAGGAAATCCCTTCATGGGCTTTCCTTCAGGGATGCTTTGGGATCTTCCTATAGAGAGGAAGGTGTAGGCATTCTAGTGCTGTCTTTTAGGCAGGGGAGTAAGTGCAGGAGATTTGATTCTGTATTTTTCTTTATAGGATGACAGGGAGAAGGAAATCCCTTCATGGGCTTTCCTTCAGGGATGCTTTGGGCTCTCTTCCTATAGAGAGGAAGGTGTAGGCATTCTATAGCTGTCTTTTAGGCAGGGGAGTCGGTGCGGGAGATTTGATTCTGTATTTTTCTTTGTAGGATGACAGGGAGAAGGAAATCTCTTCATGGGCTTTCCTTCATGGATGCTTTGGGATCTTCCTATAGAGAGGAAGGTGTAGGCATTCTAGTGCTGTCTTTTAGGCAGGGGAGTAAGTGCAGGAGATTTGATTCTGTATTTTTCTTTATAGGATGACAGGGAGAAGGAAATCCCTTCATGGGCTTTCCTTCAGGGATGCTTTGGGCTCTCTTCCTATAGAGAGGAAGGTGTAGGCATTCTATAGCTGTCTTTTAGCCAGGGGAGTCGGTGCAAGAGTTTTGATTCTGTATTTTTCTTTATAGGATGACAGGGAGAAGGATATCCCATTATGGGCTTTCCTTCAGGGATGCTTTGGGCTCTTCCTATAGAGAGGAAGCTGTAGGCATTCTATAGCTGTCTTTTAGGCAGGGGAGTAGGTGCAGGAGATTTGATTCTGTATTTTTCTTTGTAGGATGACAGGGAGAAGGAAATCCCTTCATGGGCTTTCCTTCAGGAGTTATTTGCGCTCTCTTCCTATAGAGAGGAAGGTGTAGGCATTCTAGTGCTGTCTTTTAGGCAGGGGAGTCGGTGCGGGAGATTTGATTCTGTATTTTTCTTTGTAGGATGACCGGGAGAAGGAAATCCCTTCATGGGCTTTCCTTCACGGATGCTTCGGCTCTTCCTTTAGAGAGGATGATGTAGGCATTCTATAGCTGTCCTTTAGGCAGGGGAGTAAGTGCAGGAGATTTGATTCTGTATTTTTCTTTGTAGGATGACAGGGACAAGGAAATCCCTTCATGGGCTTTCCTTCAGGGATGCTTTGGGCTCTTCCTATATAGAGGAAGGTGTAGGCATTCTATAGCTGTCTTTTAGGCAGGGGAGTAGGTGCAGGAGATTTGATTCTGTATTTTTCTTTGTAGGATGACAGGGAGAAGGAAATCCCTTCATGGGCTTTCCTTCAGGGGTTATTTGGGCTCTCTTCCTATAGAGAGGAAGGTGTAGGCATTCTAGTGCTGTCTTTTAGGCAGGGGAGTCGGTGCGGGAGATTTGATTCTGTATTTTTCTTTGTAGGATGACCGGGAGAAGGAAACACCTTCATGGGCTTTCCTTCAGGGATGCTTTGGGCTCTTCCTATAGAGAGGAAGGTGTAGGCATTCTATAGCTGTCTTTTAGGCAGGGGAGTCGGTGCGGGAGATTTGATTCTGTATTTTTCTTTGTAGGATGACCGGGAGAAGGAAATGCCTTCATGGGCTTTCCTTCAGGGACGCTTCGGCTCTTCCTATAGAGAGGAAGGTGTAGGCATTCTATAGCTGTCTTTTAGGCAGGGGAGTAGGTGCAGGAGATTTGATTCTGTATTTTTCTTTGTAGGATGACAGGGAGAAGGAAATCCCTTCATGGGCTTTCCTTCAGGAGTTATTTGGGCTCTCTTCCTATAGAGAGGAAGGTGTAGGCATTCTATAGCTGTCTTTTAGCCAGGGGAGTCGGTGCAGGGGTTTTGATTCGGTATTTTTCTTTATAGGATGACAGGGAGAAGGAAATCCCTTCATGGGCTTTCCTTCAGGGATGCTTTGGGCTCTTCCTATAGAGAGGAAGGTGTAGGCATTCTATAGCTGTCTTTTAGGCAGGGGAGTAGGTGCAGGAGATTTGATTCTGTATTTTTCTTTGTAGGATGACCGGGAGAAGGAAATCCCTTCATAGGCTTTCCTTCAGGGATGCTTCGGCTCTTCCTATAGAGAGGAAGGTGTAGGCATTCTATAGCTGTCTTTTAGGCAGGGGAGTAGGTGCAGGAGATTTGATTCTGTATTTTTCTTTGTAGGATGACAGGGAGAAGGAAATCCCTTCATGGGCTTTCCTTCAGGAGTTATTTGGGCTCTCTTCCTATAGAGAGGAAGGTGTAGGCATTCTAGTGCTGTCTTTTAGCCAGGGGAGTCGGTGCAGGAGTTTTGATTCTGTATTTTTCTTTATAGGATGACAGGGAGAAGGAAATCCCTTCATGGGCTTTCCTTCAGGGATGCTTCGGCTCTTCCTATAGAGAGGAAGGTGTAGGCATTCTATAGCTGTCTTTTAGGCAGGGGAGTCGGTGCAGGAGTTTTGATTCTGTATTTTTCTTTATAGGATGACAGGGAGAAGGAAATCCCTTCATGGGCTTTCCTTCAGGGATGCTTCGGCTCTTCCTATAGAGAGGAAGGTGTAGGCATTCTATAGCTGTCTTTTAGCCAGGGGAGTCGGTGCAGGAGTTTTGATTCTGTATTTTTCTTTGTAGGATGACAGGGAGAAGGAAATCCCTTCATGGGCTTTCCTTCAGGGATGCTTCGGCTCTTCCTATAGAGAGGAAGGTGTAGGCATTCTATAGCTGTCTTTTAGCCAGGGGAGTCGGTGCAGGAGTTTTGATTCTGTATTTTTCTTTATAGGATGACAGGGAGAAGGAAATCCCTTCATGGGCTTTCCTTCAGGGATGCTTTGGGCTCTTCCTATAGAGAGGAAGGTGTAGGCATTCTATAGCTGTCTTTTAGGCAGGGGAGTAGGTGCAGGAGATTTGATTCTGTATTTTTCTTTGTAGGATGACAGGGAGAAGGAAATCCCTTCATGGGCTTTCCTTCAGGAGTTATTTGGGCTCTCTTCCTATAGAGAGGAAGGTGTAGGCATTCTATAGCTGTCTTTTAGCCAGGGGAGTCGGTGCAGGGGTTTTGATTCGGTATTTTTCTTTATAGGATGACAGGGAGAACGAAATCCCTTCATGGGCTTTCCTTCAGGGATGCTTTGGGCTCTTCCTATAGAGAGGAAGGTGTAGGCATTCTATAGCTGTCTTTTAGGCAGGGGAGTAGGTGCAGGAGATTTGATTCTGTATTTTTCTTTGTAGGATGACCGGGAGAAGGAAATCCCTTCATAGGCTTTCCTTCAGGGATGCTTCGGCTCTTCCTATAGAGAGGAAGGTGAAGGCATTCTATAGCTGTCTTTTAGGCAGGGGAGTAGGTGCAGGAGATTTGATTCTGTATTTTTCTTTGTAGGATGACAGGGAGAAGGAAATCCCTTCATGGGCTTTCCTTCAGGAGTTATTTGGGCTCTCTTCCTATAGAGAGGAAGGTGTAGGCATTCTAGTGCTGTCTTTTAGCCAGGGGAGTCGGTGCAGGAGTTTTGATTCTGTATTTTTCTTTATAGGATGACAGGGAGAAGGAAATCCCTTCATGGGCTTTCCTTCAGGGATGCTTCGGCTCTTCCTATAGAGAGGAAGGTGTAGGCATTCTATAGCTGTCTTTTAGGCAGGGGAGTCGGTGCAGGAGTTTTGATTCTGTATTTTTCTTTATAGGATGACAGGGAGAAGGAAATCCCTTCATGGGCTTTCCTTCAGGGATGCTTCGGCTCTTCCTATAGAGAGGAAGGTGTAGGCATTCTATAGCTGTCTTTTAGCCAGGGGAGTCGGTGCAGGAGTTTTGATTCTGTATTTTTCTTTGTAGGATGACAGGGAGAAGGAAATCCCTTCATGGGCTTTCCTTCAGGGATGCTTCGGCTCTTCCTATAGAGAGGAAGGTGTAGGCATTCTATAGCTGTCTTTTAGGCAGGGGAGTCGGTGCAGGAGTTTTGATTCTTTGTTTTTCTTTATAGGATGACATGGAGAAGGAAATCCCTTCATGGGCTTTCCTTCAGGGATGCTTCGGCTCTTCCTATAGAGAGGAAGGTGTAGGCATTCTATAGCTGTCTTTTAGGCAGGGGAGTAAGTGCAGGAGTTTTGATTCTGTATTTTTCTTTATAGGATGACAGGGAGAAGGAAATCCCTTCATGGGCTTTCCTTCAGGGATGCTTTGGGTTCTTCCTATAGAGAGGAAGGTGTAGGCATTCTGTAGCTGTCTTTTAGGCAGGGGAGTAGGTGTAGGAGATTTGATTCTGTATTTTTCTTTGTAGGATGACAGGGAGAAGGAAATCCCTTCATAGGCTTTCCTTCAGGGATTCTTTGGCCTCTCTTCCTATAGAAAGGAAGGTGGAGGCATTCTATAGCTGTCTTTTAGGCAGGGGAGTAGGTGCAGGAGATTTGATTCTGTATTTTTCTTTGTAGGATGACAGGGAGAAGGAAATCCCTTCATAGGCTTTCCTTCAGGGATTCTTTGGCCTCTCTTCCTATAGAAAGGAAGGTGGAGGCATTCTATAGCTGTCTATTAGGCAGGGGAGTAAGTGCAGGAGATTTGATTCTGTATTTTTCTTTGTAGGATGACAGGGAGAAGGAAATCCCTTCATGGGCTTTCCTTCAGGGATGCTTTGGGTTCTTCCTATAGAGAGGAAGGTGTAGGCATTCTGTAGCTGTCTTTTAGGCAGGGGAGTAGGTGCAGGAGATTTGATTCTGTATTTTTCTTTGTAGGATGACAGGGAGAAGGAAATCCCTTCATGGGCTTTCCTTCAGGGATGCTTTGGGTTCTTCCTATAGAAAGGAAGGTGGAGGCATTCTATAGCTGTCTTTTAGGCAGGGGAGTAGGTGCAGGAGATTTGATTCTGTATTTTTCTTTGTAGGATGACAGGGAGAAGGAAATCCCTTCATGGGCTTTCCTTAAGGAGTTATTTGGGCTCTCTTCCTATAGAGAGGAAGGTGTAGGCATTCTAGTGCTGTCTTTTAGGCAGGGGAGTCGGTGCGGGAGATTTGATTCTGTATTTTTCTTTCTAGGATGACAGGGTGAAGGAAATCCCTTCATGGGCTTTCCTTCAGGGGTTATTTGGGCTCTCTTCCTATAGAGAGGAAGGTGTAGGCATTCTAGTGCTGTCTTTTAGGCAGGGGAGTCGGTGCGGGAGATTTGATTCTGTATTTTTCTTTCTAGGATGACAGGGTGAAGGAAATCCCTTCATGGGCTTTCCTTCAGGGATTCTTTGGCCTCTCTTCCTATAGAAAGGAAGGTGGAGGCATTCTATAGCTGTCTTTTAGACAGGGGAGTAGGTGCAGGAGATTTTATTCTGTATTTTTCTTTGTAGGATGACAGGGAGAAGGAAATCCCTTCATAGGCTTTCCTTCAGGGATTCTTTGGCCTCTCTTCCTATAGAAAGGAAGGTGGAGGCATTCTATAGCTGTCTTTTAGACAGGGGAGTAGGTGCAGGAGATTTGATTCTGTATTTTTCTTTGTAGGATGACAGGGAGAAGGAAATCCCTTCATATGCTTTCCTTCAGGGATTCTTTGGCCTCTCTTCCTATAGAGAGGAAGGGGAAGGCATTCTATAGCTGTCTTTTAGGCAGAGGAGTAGGTGCAGGAGATTTGATTCTGTATTTTTCTTTGTAGGATGACAGGGCGAAGGAAATCCCTTCATAGGCTTTCCTTCAGGGATTCTTTGGCCTCTCTTCCTATAGAAAGGAAGGTGGAGGCATTCTATAGCTGTCTTTTAGACAGGGGAGTAGGTGCGGGAGATTTGATTCTGTATTTTTCTTTGTAGGATGACAGGGAGAGGGAAATCCCTTCATGGGCTTTCCTTCAGGGCGGCTTTGGTCAAATCCACAACAGAGACGATCCCACTCTGCAAGCACTCGGGGATCTTCACTTGGAGACAATTGCTCATCATACATCCCCTGCCTCTGGCCTTGGATCAGCGTTGCTTCTGAAGGAGCCCAGGAGTCTGGCCTTCCATGGAGGTGGAGTGGGGGTGGGATTTAATCCTATGGGGCAGTTTATCATAAGGAGCCACTGTAGGCTCAAGAAGTACCCTGTATTGTAGCTTAATAATCAATCCAGATTGGTTTACAGGCTCCATGTGGTGCCGTCGATGGAAAGTGTCAGGATACTTCCGCAGGACTAAAACCCGGCAGCCAGATTGCGGACTGTGGGCCGTGACAGGGGTCACATCACCCCTGTGTTACAGCAGCTCCACAGGCTGCCGATCGGTTTCTGGGCACAATTGAAACAGCTGGTTTTGACCTATAAAGCCCTTTCTCTTCAGGCAAGCCTTCCCGGAGTGTCTCGCTACCTAAGTGTGGTTTTTAGATGGATTTTTATGCATTATACCTCTGACTGGATGTTTAGTACTACTTGTGTTTTCCTTTATTCAGAGTGCTTTTAGTTTGTTTATTTTTAATATTCATATATTGTTTTTACCTTTAATATAATATTTTGTTGATGTAAGGTTCCTCTCTATATTCATTGGTCTTTGCTTTAAATATGGGCTTTTAATGATGTAAACCACTGTTGGATAGTCATTGTTTCTGCTTTAACTATTGTCTTTCAACAATGGAAGTGGCCTTTTTAAGGAGAAAGGCGGGCTAAAAGTATTTTAGATAAAATCAATCAATAAATAATAGTGTCTTGGAAACCTGAGTTTCAGGATATTTTTCCCCACCTCTGCTGCTGGCTGTCAACTTTGTGCAACATCCTCTCAGTAAATGAGGGTGACCGTACTCTGTTGGCGTTGCCCTGCACCACAACCCATTGCTGCCCAATTAGTGCTGGTTTGTGACAGTCATTCAAATATTATTTTTTTTCTAACTTCGGTTGAAGGAAAATGGAGAAAACTGCAGCTCCATATTGAACCTCCGTCCTCCTATTTTTGGCTTACTGTGCCTGGCTCTTCTTTAACTTAGCTTGCTACTCTTGATCCCCTTATGGAAAACCAGTCCTCCCCGCCTCAGCTCCAGCCATGGGAATTTCAGTGGGGAAAGCCTGAAGAATATGGCTCCCTCTCCTTGGAAGTAATCCAGGAGTCCCCCGTCAAATGCCTAAAGGGGGAACTCAAGATCTTAAAAGCAGCACAGGTTCTTGACTCCTGAAATGGCCCGCAGTCCACAAGAACTAACTAGCCTTTACAAGGACACAAAATCTTTGGTTTCGGCCATGAAAAAACAAACCCGGTAACCTGACACGATGTTTTGCGAGCACCTCGCTCCTGGTACACTGCATCTCTTCCCTGAAAAGAGACGTGTTCTCCTTGCTGTCCTTGTCCAAGCAGGTGGAGACCTGTCTCTTCAGGCAGGCTTTTCCTCAGCGAATGACAGTCTGGAAGACTTTTGTAGCTTCTAAATCTGTTTTTGTAACAGTTTTCACTAACATTTTTTTCAGATATTGATACTCATACTTCTTTAATATTTCAATAATTAACGTTCTCAGCTTGTAACATTAGGTGTTAAACGAAGGAAGCTGTCTTGGGTTCTTTTTTTAGGAACAGAGTGGAGAAAAAATATTTTAAATGAAGAAATTATTTATTACATGTCTAAAACTATGTCAGGAACTGCCATGCTTTATTTTCGTGATATGGTTCACTAATGTAGACAATGTCTGTAAATTAGTCATTCAATACTATTTTCTGAATGGTTTTTTTAATCTTTCTAATTTATAGTATTATCATTCTGATACCATGCATCATTGGCACAACATTCCTCTCATTTTATTTTAAAATAGAGAAACATGACTCTATATATTCTGCATATTACAATAACCTTTCATTGACCTGATGAATCAAATTCTAAACCATTAAATGTTCTTCCCAATATTAGATAGTCATAACACAGGACAATCATAACGCAGCATGTGCAACAACTTGAAAACTGTGATCTGTCCTATGAAACAGAGCCTCCTTCGTTTAGAACTTCCAGAATCCCCAGCCAGCATATTGAGATTACAACCTGCTTCTTAAAGTCTCTGGATAAATAAAATAAACAAACAGCTATTTGCATGCAGACTGACTTTTTTGTTAAAAGAAAAAGACCTGGGGGCGTGTCCTGACCGGTATGGCCGCGGCTTGAGAATCCCGAGGCTCTCACTCTGAATCAACAAGAGGCAGCAAAAAAATAAAGCTCATTGATATGTAAGTGACTTTTAAAAAACTTTGTGATATCCCTGAAGCAACGGAGAGGAATTTAAGCAGTTTGTTTCCTTTAAAATTAAGAAAGCAGCAGCTGTGGAAGGAGTTGAAGGGGAGGAGAAAATTGTTATCTCAGCGGGGAAGCCTGCGGACGAGATTTCCCACCACGGCGAGCAAGAAAAGCTTTTTAAACTGTTTAAAGGAATAGGCTGTGTTTTTAACAGCTGAAGATCTTTATCGAGTTGCTGAGGGAATTTTTCTTTGAGCTAAAGCTGAGAGTTGATTTTAGAGAGCTGCCGGAGTAAGGAAAAAAAAAGGGAATCTAGTAGATAAGAAGAAATCAAGTGAAATGAGAAAGTAAGAAAGAAGTTAACAGTCAGTGAAATAAATTAAGTATTTGGTATTTTGAAAAACACTGAAGGACTGAAAATAAACATGTTTTATTAAGTTTCACTTTCGGTTCATATCCAGAAGAGAAGAAACGAAACTTAAGCTCTTAACTTTTGATTATAGCTAGTAGGCTCCATCTGCTGGTAATAGTTAAAATAGCAGTTTAAAGTCCAGGAAACTATTGAATTTTTAATTAATTATATGAGGAAAGCAAGACCTGATCAGCAACAGAGTAAAGCGTTAAGGAAAAGGGATTATTCAGCACAATCAAGAGGCAAACCATCAGATTCACATTTGGAGAGATTGTCTAAAGAGGTACCAGAAATAGAGGGAACAGGAATGGCTCAAAAAATTGAAAAGTCAGAGATGAAGGTATTGATGGAAACGATGGTCAAGATGAATGAAAATATTGAGAAACTGACAAAAAAAATTGATGTCATGGGAGAGGATATTAAGTCTAATCAAAAGCAATATAAAGAACTGAGCAAGAAATTTGACTCTCATCTTAAGCAAACTGATGATCAGATTCAGCAAGTGCAAATTCAAGCAAATCGAAACTCTACTAGAATAATGGAAAACGAAATGGTTACAACTGATCTACAGCAGCAGATGATTTTAACACAGGATTATAATCGGCGCAATAACATTAGGCTAAAGGGAATTCCAGACTTGGGCACTAAAGAGAAGGACTTAATGGAATTAGTACAGGATTGGCTGAAAAAGACGGTACCAACAATTGATTGGACTGTTTATGATGTGGATAAAGTACATAGAGTTGGCTCAAGACGTAAAGGTCAACCTCAACATATTTTGATCAGATTCTCAAGCTTAAGAAAAAAAGAGGAACTGATGAAAGTTTTACGTGAGAACCCGGGGAGTTTGGTATTTCAACGTCATTCGATGCAGGTCTTTAATGATTATTGCCACCAAACGATGCAATATAGAAGAAAAATGAGGGTTATTACATCTATCTTAAAAGAAAAAAGTGTGAAGTATAGCTGGGGTTACCCAGTGTTTTTAAAGGTGCATCATGATGGAAAATTTCATAAAGTTACATCAGTTCAAATGGCTTTGGACTTTTTAAAGGATTCTGGGATAATAACAAAAAAAGAATGGGAGGAACAAATGAAGTTGCTGAACGAACCAGTGCCAAGACAGGAATCGGAGGAGGAGGAAACAATGGAGCGTGATTCGATAGAGAGTGACAAGGAAGAAGAAGATCAGGAACGACAAGAAGGAGAAGAACAAGTAGAAGTTGGACAGGGAAAGCAGGAGAAAGGAGAACAAGGGGCTATACCAAAACAACCACGGAAGACCAGAGGAAGTGGAAAATCAAGAGAGTAATAGCTAATATACTAAATGTAAAAACCTATTAGATATAAATGGAGATTGTCTGGTATTTGTAAGGTATAATATAAGGTGACAAAATAACAATGGGTAAACCAGAAAGAAAAAAAAAAAGGTTGTGAATTAAGTAATATAAATTGAAGAAGATAATAATGATATTTCCAAGGAGTTACCCAGTGATGGTAGTTATTTGGGGGAAGAAAAATAAAAAAAGGGAGGAAAACAGGAATAAATTGATATAAAAAGGTTTATAAAAAGGGGGAGGCCGGGAATGGAAGAATAAAGTTGAAATATATATATATATATACACACACACACACACACACACACACACACACACACACACACACACACACACACACACACACACACACACACACACACACACACACACACACATGGGAGAATTCTGGGAGAAAATGGATATTATTAAAAAGAAAAAGGAAAAAAAAATTTTAATTATAAAAAAATATAGATATTAACATATGTAATGTACTTTACTTGTTTCTTATATGTGTGTTTTTCTTTGTTTTTTTGTTTGTTAATAGATATATATGGATATGATAGGATAAAATTGGATTCAAATAATATTATGTAACAGAGTGAGATAGGGAGAGAGCCGCGGAGGATCGGGACTGACACGTTCCCCCCCCCCCTGGTATATAGATACCGGAGGAATCTTTTAGAGGATGGGGGAGAATAAAATAATAGTGGGGAAATGGGTGGTAGAGGAATTCATTAGGAATTCAAGGGTTTTTTTTAAGTTTTTTTACTTGGGGGAGCACAGCAACACACCAAGCAGGACTAGCATTAATTTTTTAAAAAACGAATAAATTGGAAAATGGTTAAACATTTAAGGTTTCTAACATGGAACGTTAAGGGCCTGGGAGCTAACATGAAGAGGGCTAGGATACAGAATGTACTGAACAAAAGTAATGTGGATATAGTTTTCTTGCAAGAAACTCATCAAAAAAAGGAGGGTTTTAATGAATTGAAGGGCAAATGGATCCAAATTTATGAAAAATCATTTGGGACTTCAAAATCTCGAGGCGTAGCAATATTAATATCAAAAAAATGTGAGTTTCAAATAGAGAAAATAGATAAAGACATTCAAGGCAGATATTTGATAATGCAAGGTAAAATGAGAGGTGAAGAGATTACGCTTGTAAATGTGTATGCAACTAATGAGAGACAAGAAGAATTTTTGGAAAATATATTGAGAAGACTGGATAAATTAAGGAAAGGTTCAGTAATATTAGCAGGGGATTTCAATATGGTAATGGATTTGAAGAAAGATAAATCAAATTTGCGAGATGGAGAAGGGAAAATGAAAATTACAATATTAAATAAATTAATAAATAAAACAGATCTGCAAGATGTATGGAGAGAGTTAAAAGGGGAAGAAAGAAGATTTTCTTTTCACTCACAGGTGCATAATACATATTCGAGAATAGATTATATTTTTGTATCTAAAGATTTGCTGCCTAGGGTAAATGATACGGTTATTGAAGTCATACAAATTTCGGATCATGCCAGAGTGAATATGGAGTTGACGCTTAAATGTGATTATAAGGAGGTAAATAGGTGGAGAATTGATACGAATATATTTAGGTATCCAAACCTGGTTGAGAAATTTAACAAAGATTTAGAAGAGACGTGGGAAATAAATGAGAAGGGAGGAGGTCAACCTAAAGTAATTTGGGATGCAATGAAATCTGTGGCAAGAGGGTATGCATGTAAAATGTCATATATGCTTAAGAAAAGCCAGGGGGAAAGAATACGGGATTTGGAAGATAATATAAAGGAATTAGAAAAAATAGTAATATATACTAGGGATAAAAAAGCAATGATAGAATTACAAGCAAAGAGGAAGGAATTGGAAGGAATTCATTTGGAAAAGGTACAAAGGAATTTAATTTATTTAAAAAGAAATTTCTTTGAATATAGTAATAAGAATTCAAAGTTATTAGCTAAAGCGTCTTCTATAAAAAAGAATAAAAGCAATATAGGTGTAATACAAGATAGGAATGGAAAAAGATGTAATAAAATGAAGGAGAAATTGGAAGCATTTCAAACATTTTATAAAACTTTATATACTAGTAAAGATCCTTCCATAGTAAAAATTGAAGAGTATATTAAAAATAATTTTAACAAGAAAGTGTCAGATAACGATAAAAATAAAATGGAACAGTTGATTACGGAAAAAGAAATAAGAAGATATTATAAATAATTTAAAGGTAGGAAAGACCCCTGGAACAGATGGATTAGGTCCAGAGTATTATAAGGTGTTTAAAAAGATTCTTACGCCAAAATTAAAAGAGTTCTTTAACAAGATATTAATGGGAGAAGAAATTCCACAATCCTGGAGAGAATCACTTATTGTATTAATATTGAAACCAGATAAAAATCCTACAAATATGGAAGCATATAGACCCATATCACTGATAAATCAAGATGCTAAGATATTCACGGCAATAATGGCAAAGAGAATGAATAGCTTTATGGGGAAATATATTGAAAAGGATCAAAATGGATTTATACCAGGTAGGCAAATGTCTGATTTAATGAGAAGAGTACTTAACTCAATGCATTTAGCTAAAGAAACAAATATTAAAGCTGGAGTAATATCGTTAGATATATTTAAAGCATTTGATTCAGTGGAATGGGATGCGTTGAAGATATTAATTAATTATTTAGGGTTTGGACCTATTTTTAGGCAGATAATCCACCAACTTTACTCACAGAATGTAGCCAGAGTTATAGTTAATGATGGTATAACTGAGACAATATACCTAGGCCGAGGTACAAGACAAGGTTGCCCCTTATCTCCGGTACTATTTACAATGATAATTGAATTATTGGCACAGATAATTAGAGAGGATAAACAGATTAGAGGGATAGATAATAAAGAAAACGGTAAAATAAATTTGTTTGCTGATGATACATTATTATTAGTTAAAAATCCAGTTGAAACAATAGAAAGGCTTAAATTACATTTGAATGAATTTGAGAGTGTAACGGGGTTAAGGGTAAATTGGGCAAAGTCGGAATGTTTATTGTTAAATCATGCAGATAAAGAGAAAAGAAAAATGAAAAGAATATTTGAAGGTAAAATTGGTAATGTCATGAAATATTTAGGAATAAATATTACTTGGAATTTACAAGAAATAATCAAAATAAATTTGGATAGATTAAAAGCAGAAATAAATGGAACGTTAAAAGAATATCAGAAACTAAAGCTTTCATGGTTTGGTAGAGTGGCATTATGTAAAATGAAAATAATTCCTAAAATGAATTTTATATTTTGGATGCTACCTATAAAGATGACAGAAAAACAATTGAAAGAGTGGCAGACAATGATAAATAGTTATTGTAATGGAAATAAACGAATGAGGATTAATAAAAAATTATGGTATGTTTCACAAAAAAAGGGGGGTCTTGGATTACCAAATATAAACGTATATTATATAGCAAATCAGCTTAGGCATATCCCTGACATAAATAATAAAAACTTAATTTGGACGGAAATAGAAATGGAGAGTGAAGAAGAAAAAGTGCAGGATATATTGTTTAAAGAAAAAATTGGAGAAGAGATTAAAAAGATTAATAATCCTTTCCTTAAAAATATGTTAGAAAATTGGAAAAACGTTAGAGGTGTATTGAGTCCACCGATTTCCCCTTTATCCCAGGTGGTGGAGTTAAGGAATTTTCCGGAAAATTTAAAAAATCTTAAAAATATATTAAAAAGTAAAGGGATAAATAGATTAAAAGACTGGAGAGAGAAGATAAGAGATAAAGAAGATATAAAAAGGGTGTTAGGAGGAGAGGGGATTTCATGGTTAAATATAATTCAATTAGAAAGGTGGACAAGAGAATGGAATACAGTGGTGCCTCGCTAGACGATGTTAATCCGTTCCACGAGGATCGCTGTCTAGCGAAAACATCGTCTAGCGAAGCACGTTTTCCCATTGGAATGCATTGAAATCGCTTCAATGCGTTCCAAGGGAAAACGCAGTCGTCTTGCGAAATTTCCCATAGGGAAACCTCGTCTAGCGAGTGAGGGTCCCCATAGGAATGCACTGACAGCTGCACTGACAGCTTTTGACCACTAGTCGGCGCACTCCTATGGGGAAACCTCATCGTCTAGCGAAATTCCCCATAGGGAAACATCGTTTTGCGAAGCGCAGTAGCGCTCGCAAAAAGGCATCGTCTAGCGATTTCCTCGTCCTGCGAGGCAATCGTCTAGCGAGGCACCACTGTACTAAAGGGGGGAAAGGTAGAAAAATGACAAAATTAGAAGAGATTATAGAAAAAAGATGGAAAAAAGAGGAAAAGATAGATAGAAAAGGAACTGTAAGCCAAATATATAAATTATTAGTGCAAGATGAACAGGGAATACAAGGATTAAAAAATGCAATGGCAATATGATTTGGATAAAGAAGTAATAGGTGAAGAATGGGATAAAATATGGGATCAAAGAATTATGAAAAACATGTCAGTAAGGATAAAAGAAAATTGTTATAAAGTAATATGGAGGTGGTATTTAACGCCGGTTAAAATGAATATAATAGACAAAAGTGTGTCAACATTATGTTGGAGGTGTAAAAAAGAGAAGGGGACGTATATACATATGTGGTGGCTATGTGAAACAAGAAAGAAAGAGTGGAATTTAATTTTTAAAGAAATATCTGAAATAACTGGTTTGAATATTCAAATGTCTCCGTTAATTGCTTTACTGAATGGGATTAAGAAGGATCAATTGTTGAGAGAAAATAAGGATTTAATAGTAATAATGGTTACGGCTGCAAGATTAATTATTGCAAGAAATTGGAGAAATGATAACAAATTGAGTATAGAGGAATGGTATAGAGAATTATGGGACATGGCAATTAATGATAAACTGACATGTGATATGAAAATAAGAAGAGGCCAAATGAAAAATAATGATTTTAAGAAAACATGAAATGTATTTTTGGAATATGTATTTCGGAGAGGGAAGGGGTATACACCGAGGGAAGAAACAATGAAATTTTGGAGAGAAAATGGATTGAACGAAGTTTAATCCTAGTCCTGAAGGTGATGGGGGCACTTGTGAAATTGTATTTTATTGTTTATTATTGTTTATGTATTGTTTTTATAGTTTTTTTGTGTGTGGTAGTGGGTTTATGTTGTATTAATAAAATAAAAAAAAGAAAAAAGAAAAAGACCTAATAAAGGTGATAAGAATCACAAGAATTAGGAATGCTATAATTACATAAATTGGAAATGAAAGTAGCTAGCTACTCAGTCCAACAGGGCCGGGCCTTTTTGTACGGGGCGGAGGGAGAGCCGAAAAGATGGAAAAAGCCCCTCTAAGAATCAGCCTCTGGTTGGGCGGGGGAGCATCAGCAGCTGGACCATTACGTGTGAGGGGCCCCAAAGGAGATACCCCTTAGCACAGACATTGCTGGGACACTTTTATGACTGTCCATCACCAAGGCCTTTCTGAAATGGGAACTCTGCATGCCTTGAAGCCTGAAAAACACTCCAAGTGGCCTTTCGCACAACCTGTTTCCCACCCCAATAACCAGGGACGAGGGGCCAGGACAGATCCATCCACATGAGAGGTTACCACTAACATATAACCAAGCCTCCTATTAAGAGTTACAAAGGTCATCATGGGGCAGAGGGGATCGTGACAGACCCACCACGGTGAGCCTACCCTCCCGCTATTCAATTGACTTTGGGTGGTTGCCTATTTCACCTGCTTTTTATTAGTAACCCTTCCTCCCCTTTTCTCCTTTATCAGCCACTTGTAAAGGTGGTTTTAGAGGTCTGTAATTTCTCATTTAAACCAAGTGTTGGTTTCTCAAATTAGATCATTTCTGTGCCTTACTACCCTTTCATGCAGTAATCTTATTAAGTAAATCTAGCAATAAATGGTTGTTATTATTATTGTAATTGTTGTTATTGCTTTTTGCCCTGCTGTCCACACTGCAAGCGATGGCGATTACACTGTTTAATTGGAAAGTTGCCAAAACTCCGTGCCTGAATCTTCTTTACTGTTGTCCACATCCCGTAGCTAAAACAAGACAAGAAACTCATGGTCCCAGTTAGTAATAAAAAGCAGGTGAAATAGGCAAACACGCAGTCGATTCAATAGCAGTCGTTCTCTTGAAGCCCCGGAAAAGGGCGCCGTCTTATGGCTCAACTGGAACTGTGCAGGCTAGGGAACGCTACCCCTTCACCCCCACGAAAAGGGTGCCCCTCCTGTGGCTCCACTGGGACTGTGCAGGCTAGGGAACGCTACCCCTTCACCCCCACGAAAAGGGCGCCCTTCTGTGGTTCCACTGCGACTCTGCAGGCTAGGGAACGCTACCCCCTTCACCCCCACGAAAAGGGCGCCGTCTTGTGGCTCAACTGGGACTCTGCAGGCTAGGGAACGCTACCCCTTCACCCCCATGAAAAGGGCGCCTCCTGTGGTTCCACTGCGACTCTGCAGGCTAGGGAACGCTACCCCTTCACCCCCACGAAAAGGGCGCCCTTCTGTGGTTCCACTGCGACTCTGCAGGCTAGGGAACGCTACCCCTTCACCCCCACGAAAAGGGCGCCGTCTTGTGGCTCCACTGGGACTGTGCAGGCTAGGGAACGCTACCCCTTCACCCCCATGAAAAGGGCGCCCTCCTGTGGCTCCACTGCGACTCTGCAGGCTAGGGAACGCTACCCCCTTCACCCCCATGAAAAGGGCGCCGTCTTGTGGCTCAACTGCGACTCTGCAGGCTAGGGAACGCTACCCCTTCACCCCCATGAAAAGGGCGCCGTCTTGTGGCTCCACTGCGACTCTGCAGGGCTAGGGAACGCTACCCCCTTCACCCCCATGAAAAGGGCGCCGTCTTGTGGCTCCACTGCGACTCTGCAGGCTAGGGAACGCTACCCCTTCACCCCCATGAAAAGGGCGCCGTCTTGTGGCTCCACTGCGACTCTGCAGGCTAGGGAACGCTACCCCCTTCACCCCGATGAAAAGGGCGCCCTCCTGTGGCTCCACTGCGACTCTGCAGGCTAGGGAACGCTACCCCCTTCACCCCCATGAAAAGGGCGCCCTCCTGTGGCTCCACTGGGACTGTGTAGGCTAGGGAACGCTACCCCCTTCACCCCCATGAAAAGGGCGCCGTCTTGTGGCTCAACTGGGACTCTGCAGGCTAGGGAACGCTACCCCCTTCACCCCCACGAAAAGGCGCCCTCCTGTGGTTCCACTGCGACTCTGCAGGCTAGGGAACGCTACCCCTTCACCCCCACGAAAAGGGCGCCCTCCTGTGGCTCCACTGGGACTGTGCAGGCTAGGGAACGCTACCCCTTTCACCCCCATGAAAAGGGCGCCCTCCTGTGGCTCAACTGGGACTCTGCAGGCTAGGGAACGCTACCCCTTCACCCCCACGAAAAGGGCGCCCTCTTGTGGCTCAACTGTGACTCTGCAGGCTAGGGAACGCTACCCCTTCACCCCCACGAAAAGGGCGCCCTCCTGTGGCTCCACTGGGACTGTGTAGGCTAGGGAACGCTACCCCTTCACCCCCATGAAAAGGGCGCCCTCCTGTGGCTCCACTGGGACTGTGTAGGCTAGGGAACGCTACCCCTTCACCCCCACGAAAAGGGCGCCCTCCTGTGGCTCCACTGGGACTGTGCAGGCTAGGGAACGCTACCCCTTCACCCCCATGAAAAGGGCGCCCTCCTGTGGCTCAACTGGGACTCTGCAGGCTAGGGAACGCTACCCCTTCACCCCCATGAAAAGGGCGCCCTCCTGTGGCTCAACTGGGACTCTGCAGGCTAGGGAACGCTACCCCTTCACCCCCATGAAAAGGGCGCCCTCCTGTGGCTCCACTGGGACTGTGTAGGCTAGGGAACGCTACCCCCCTTCACCCCCATGAAAAGGGCGCCGTCTTGTGGCTCAACTGGGACTCTGCAGGCTAGGGAACGCTACCCCTTCACCCCCATGAAAAGGGCGCCCTCCTGTGGTTCCACTGCGACTCTGCAGGCTAGGGAACGCTACCCCTTCACCCCCACGAAAAGGGCGCCCTCCTGTGGCTCCACTGGGACTGTGCAGGCTAGGGAACGCTACCCCTTCACCCCACGAAAAGGGCGCCCTCCTGTGGCTCCACTGGGACTGTGCAGGCTAGGGAACGCTACCCCCTTCACCCCCATGAAAAGGGCGCCCTCCTGTGGCTCAACTGGGACTCTGCAGGCTAGGGAACGCTACCCCTTCACCCCCATGAAAAGGGCGCCCTCCTGTGGCTCAACTGGGACTCTGCAGGCTAGGGAACGCTACCCCTTCACCCCCATGAAAAGGGCGCCCTCCTGTGGCTCCACTGGGACTGTGTAGGCTAGGGAACGCTACCCCTTCACCCCCATGAAAAGGGCGCCGTCTTGTGGCTCAACTGGGACTCTGCAGGCTAGGGAACGCTACCCCCTTCACCCCCATGAAAAGGGCGCCCTCCTGTGGTTCCACTGCGACTCTGCAGGCTAGGGAACGCTACCCCCTTCACCCCCACGAAAAGGGCGCCCTCCTGTGGCTCCACTGGGACTGTGCAGGCTAGGGAACGCTACCCCACGCTACCCCTTCACCCCCAGGAAAAGGGCGCCCTCCTGTGGCTCAACTGGGACTCTGCAGGCTAGGGAACGCTACCCCTTCACCCCCACGAAAAGGGCGCCCTCCTGTGGCTCCACTGGGACTGTGCAGGCTAGGGAACGCTACCCCTTCACCCCCATGAAAAGGGCGCCCTCCTGTGGCTCCACTGGGACTCTGCAGGCTAGGGAACGCTACCCCTTCACCCCCACGAAAAGGGCGCCCTCCTGTGGCTCCACTGGGACTCTGCAGGCTAGGGAACGCTACCCCTTCACCCCCACGAAAAGGGCGCCCTCCTGTGGCTCCACTGGGACTCTGCAGGCTAGGGAACGCTACCCCTTCACCCCCACGAAAAGGGCGCCCTCCTGTGGCTCCACTGGGACTCTGCAGGCTAGGGAACGCTACCCCTTCACCCCCACGAAAAGGGCGCCCTCCTGTGGCTCCACTGGGACTCTGCAGGCTAGGGAACGCTACCCCTTCACCCCCACGAAAAGGGCACCCTCCTGTGGCTCCAGTGGGACTCTGCAGGCTAGGGAACGCTACCCCTTCGCCCCCACGAAAAGGGCGCCCTCCTGTGGCTCCACTGGGACTCTGCAGGCTAGGGAACGCTACCCCTTCACCCCCACGAAAAGGGCGCCCTCCTGTGGCTCCACTGCGACTCTGCAGGCTAGGGAACGCTACCCCTTCACCCCCACGAAAAGGGCGCCCTCCTGTGGCTCCACTGGGACTCTGCAGGCTAGGGAACGCTACCCCTTCACCCCCACGAAAAGGGCGCCCTCCTGTGGCTCCACTGGGACTGTGCAGGCTAGGGAACGCTACCCCTTCACCCCCACGAAAAGGGCACCCTCCTGTGGCTCCACTGGGACTCTGCAGGCTAGGGAACGCTACCCCTTCGCCCCCACGAAAAGGGCGCCCTCCTGTGGCTCCACTGGGACTCTGCAGGCTAGGGAACGCTACCCCTTCACCCCCACGAAAAGGGCGCCCTCCTGTGGCTCCAGTGGGACTGTGCAGGCTAGGGAACGCTACCCCTTCGCCCCCACGAAAAGGGCGCCCTCCTGTGGCTCCATTGGGACTCTGTAGGCTAGGGAACGCTACCCCTTCACCCCCACGAAAAGGGCGCCCTCCTGTGGCTCCATTGGGACTCTGCAGGCTAGGGAACGCTACCCCTTCACCCCCACGAAAAGGGCACCCTCCTGTGGCTCCATTGGGACTCTGCAGGCTAGGGAACGCTACCCCTTCACCCCCACGAAAAGGGCGCCCTCCTGTGGCTCCATTGGGACTCTGCAGGCTAGGGAACGCTACCCCTTCGCCCCCACGAAAAGGGCACCCTCCTGTGGCTCCATTGGGACTCTGCAGGCTAGGGAACGCTACCCCTTCACCCCCACGAAAAGGGCGCCCTCCTGTGGCTCCACTGGGACTGTGCAGGCTAGGGAACGCTACCCCTTCACCCCCACGAAAAGGGCACCCTCCTGTGGCTCCACTGGGACTCTGCAGGCTAGGGAACGCTACCCCTTCGCCCCCACGAAAAGGGCGCCCTCCTGTGGCTCCACTGGGACTCTGCAGGCTAGGGAACGCTACCCCTTCACCCCCACGAAAAGGGCGCCCTCCTGTGGCTCCAGTGGGACTGTGCAGGCTAGGGAACGCTACCCCTTCGCCCCCACGAAAAGGGCGCCCTCCTGTGGCTCCACTGGGACTCTGCAGGCTAGGGAACGCTACCCCTTCACCCCCACGAAAAGGGCGCCCTCCTGTAGCTCCACCGCGACTTTGAAGACTAGGTTGCCCTTTTGTGACTGTACTGGGACTCTGCAGGCTAGAGGACACTGCCTCTTCATGCCCCAGAAAATAGTATAATAGCCATAGTAGTAGTAATAATAAAATAATAACTTACATGAAACACAAAGAAGAGGGCTACGGTACTCGACCCCGAAGTGCACTTTCTCTTGTCCTCGGCGGGAAAGAAGGAGAGATGGAAGTCCTCAGGAATCTCCACTTCGGGACTCGAACCCGAGCTTGGGGGGGGGGGGGACTAGAGACAGCTCGCCATGTCCTGCGGGCGTAAAGGGACGAGAGGGAGATGCACCTCTACACATATCTGCCTTAATCCTTTTTTGTTTTGAACCGGCCATCCTAACGGCAAGTTTAAAAATTAGAACTCTGTGCATGGCCAGGGGCGTTGAAATTACCTAGAGCTGTCTCTTTAAATCGTTATTTTACCCCTTTCTTCTCTGTTAACAACGACAAGGGCCATCATGGGGCAGAGGGGCTCGTGAGAGACCCACACGGGGAGCCTGCCCTCCCGCCGGCCCCCTGCACCCTTACCCGCCGTCCTTTCCGGATCCGGTCGTTCCTCCAGGTTGCCGGGTGGCGCAAAGGAACGATGAAGCTCCGCATCCACGTGAACGATCTCATTGAAAGAGCGACACCTGGTTCAGAAGGGAAAACCCAGTGATTCCAAATGGCAAGTACAAGCAGCTGTGAAAAGGGGGAGAAAAGCGGGGGCAGCGGGTGGAATTAAAAGCAGTGGAAATGAGCCACAACCCCAGGTGGAATGATAAAATCACAACACAAACAAACAGCCCAGAGAGGCCTTGGCTGCCAGATGGGCGCTATAAAAATCAAATAAATAAATACATACATACATACACATAAAAAATAAATAAAAGAAACAACCATGAAGAACTTCAAATAATTTAATGCAGTGAAAAGTGAGGGAGACGACTACAAGGCTGAGTCCCGCCCTGCATTTCCTCTGGGGTTTGGAGGCAGAGGGAGGGAGGGAGGGAGGGGGGGAGGGCGATCCCCCCAGACCCCCTTGAATCCTTTCCTTAAGGGCCAGCCTCATGGGGAGGAGACCAACTGGAACTCTGCACATGCCCAGAGACTTGGAAAATCCCGAGGAACGCCTATCCCACCTTGGATCAGATTCCTCGCCTAAAGGACTACAAGTCCCATCATGGGGCGGGGGAGAAGGGGCCCAGCACTCACCCCACCCTCACCCCCGGGCCTCCTTACCCAGCCGCCGTCCCCGCTCCGGGCGGCGCAGCGTCCAGCGGAGGCCGGGTCTCCCACCTCCCTTGCAGCCGGAACGGCCCCTGGGCGCCGGAGGGGCCGGGCGGGCAAGAAATGAGGGGACACGGCCGGAGCAGAAGCCGAACGGACCGGCCTTTGGCGTCCCGCCGTCGCCATGGCAACACTCCAGGAAGAGGCGGGCCCGGAGGACCTGCCCTCTGATAGCCTAAGGCTAGAACGTCCCCATGGGGAAATCCAGGAAGAGGCGGGCCCGGAGGACCTGCCCTCTGATGTCCAAAGGCTAGAACATCCCCATGGGGAAATCCAGGAAGAGGCGGGCCCGGAGGACCTGCCCTCTGATGTCCAAAGGCTAGAACGTCCCCATGGCGAATTCCAGGAAGAGGCGGGCCCGGAGGACCTGCCCTCTGATGTCCAAAGGCTAGAACGTCCCCATGGCGAATTCCAGGAAGAGGCGGGCCCGGAGGACCTGCCCTCTGATGTCCAAAGGCTAGAACGTCCCCATGGGGAAATCCAGGAAGAGGCGGGCCCGGAGGACCTGCCCTCTGATTACGACAGGCTAGATCGTCAGCATGAAAGGCCCTCTGAGGACAAGCGTGCTAGACAATGCCTCCACTCGCCTGCCTGTCCACTTCTCTGCGCCCTCTGCTGGCCACCTCATGCAGGAGGACCCAAGCCATCCTGCCCCCCCCCCCCCAGTCTTTGTTCAGAGCTCAAAGCAATCTCTTCTTTGTTCTTCCAATCACCTGACCCAAAAAGGGGGGAGGGATTGCTTTAGTTAGTAGTGGGTTATTTCTTTTATCTTTTGATGTTCCTCTACCTGGTCTTGTAGTGACTGATGGGTTAGTGTTTTCACTTTGTTTTGTAATGTTATATTCTAAATAAAATTTTACAAAAAAAAAAAAAGCGCCGCTCCTGAAGGGTCCCTGCCCCGCGGCGGATCCTGAGATGGACAGAGGAGGAGGAGGAGGAGGAGGAGGAGGAGGAGGAAAGGCTCCTCGCTCTCCCAGGGACCAGGAAGGAGGAACCCTCCTCCCGCCTTGGTTTCGTCATTTCCCCCCCAACCTTCAAGAGGACGACTGCTATTGAATTGACTTTGGGTGGTTGCCTATTTCACCTGTTTTTTATTAATAAACCCCCCTCCCCTTTTCTCCTTTATCAGCCACTTGTAAAGGTGGTTTTAGAGGTCCGTAATTTCTCATTTAAACCAAGTGTCGGTTCTTTAAATTAGAATATTTGTGTGCCTTAATAAGATTACTGTTATCTTTCTAAATCGGCCAACCTTCCCGATGCTTGTAGGCCCGGGGTCGTCTCGGCTCCTGAAGACTCGGCTCGCAGCAAGTCAGACCGCCACGCAGGCATGACAGGAACAGAAGGAGAGCCTGGGGTCCGCACGGACGTTAACTGACAGGTCCATTGAAAGCACTCTGCGTGTTCTGGTCCTCAGGCTCAGGCTGCTGAGAGTGACCTCGCCTTGGCCGTAGAGCAGAAAAAAAAACACCAACGTCAGAGATAACGGAGACCAAACCGGTAGGAAAGGGGGAGGATGACCCGTAAATTAGATGGACTCGTTTAACTAAGCCGTGGCCTTGAGGCGCTGGGGAAAGGGGAGCAGGGCGGTTTGCTGCACTGTAAGCTTGCCACGTGCCCGGAGACAGGTCTCCTCAGGCAATCCCCTCACCCAGGTCCAAAACCGGGGGGCCCCGGATCGGAGAGGGGCTGCTTACTATGCTCTCTTCCCCCCCCCAACCCGCAGAACACACACACGATTCCAATCCACCTCCACACCCTGCCTTGGTGGGTCCTTTGCATTGTGTTTTTTGAGATGGAGAGAAGAGGGGGGGATCCTCTAGTGCCACGACCGAGAGCGTAAGGGGGTCTCCGTCTCTTGCGGATGGGCCGAGACGCGCGGTAAGAAACGCGCAGGGAAATGTGGCTGCTTTTCTTTTAAAGAACCCTAATCATGGATGACAGACTTCTCTGGAGCACTGCCGCTTAAGCTCTTTGAATAACCACAACAAAGGCACAAAGCTATCTGCTTGCAGCCTGAACAGGGAAAAAGAAAAGGCCTCCTCTGCCTGCCAGATCACGGCGTAGTCCGAGAGGGTCCTCCAACCTGCCCTTCGGCCCCACTGTGACTGTACTTTAAAAACTGGAACACTGTGCATGCCCAGGGGCATTAAAATTACCTAGAGCTGTCTTTTTAAATCGTTATTTCACACCTTTCTTCTCTGTTAACAACTACAAGGGCCGTCACGGGGCAGAGCCGTTCCAAAGCCGTTACCTGAAGTCTAAAAATTAACACACGCACTCACACAAAAGAGAATGCAGGTTGGGGGGGGGGAATGAGAAGTTTCAGTTCTATGGCAACCCTTTGCACATTCAACAGGAAAACTACCCATGCGAGTTCAGATGTAAAACTACACGCAATGAAAGTAGTACTTTGATTACTAGAATTTTAAGAAACAGATTTATTTTATTTATTTATTTATTTTATTTGTATCCCGCTCCCTTTAGTGTCATAGCACTACTCTGGGAGGCTAGTGTTGGGGGGGAATGAGAAGTTTCAGTTATTTGGCAACCCTTTGCACATAAGCCTTAGTATGATTTTTCAGGATGCTCATAATATAAGCCCTACCCCAAAAAGAAGCCCTAGTTAAGTGAAAGCCCGCCCTCCACCCTTGTGCAGCAACCAGAAGAAGATGACGTGACTGTATTTGAATCAATGTAGATTATTGCACATGAAAAAAATAAAACATCCCCTGAAAATAAGCCCTAATGCTTCCTTTGGAGCAAAAATTAATATAAGACCCTGCCAGGGTCCCCCCTGAAGTCAAGGAAGAGGCCGGTAGCTCCCGCCCGGGCTGAGCCGGTGACCGGTGCGGGAGGACCAGGCTCCTCGCCCGCGCCCCCTTCGGCCCCCTCGTCGAGGGGCCCCGGGACCCTTCCCCTTCCCCTCCGCCTTCGGGGGCGGGGGACTCGTCGGTCTTTGCTACCGGTGCCTCTGGGCGCCGGGCCCTTGACCAACCGGGCTGGGGTGGGCTTGTGGAGCTGAAGTGCAAAGCCTCGGTCCCAAGGACCAGAGATGGAGGCGGCCTGGAGGAGGGGGCGGGTCTGCGTCTTCCTCTGGGGACCACCGGCCACGGGGAAAGGGCAGGCCTTCCCTGGCCAGGCCAGGCCAGGCCAGGCCAGGCCGGTTGCTTTGCCTCTAGAGCGGTGTGTGCTTTGCTGATTGCTGGTGATACAGTTTCCTTGACTTCCTACATCTGATCCGGTCAATCAACGACCCAGAGCACCCCTTCACCTTGGAAGAGCTGAATGTAGTGGAGCAGGTCAGAGTTAAGGTAAGTCTTCAGGGCCTGGCCTCTGCCTCATCCAAACACATGGATGCCTCTTAGACCCCGGAAGGAGCTGAAGGAGCTGCTTAGGGGGCAACCGCCTGTGTCAGCAGACTGGTGCATTCAGCGGAAGACCTGGCCGATGGTGGGAGCGGCCACTTCCATGACTTTTGCCCTGCCTGATTCTTTAGCCCTGCTTCTGGAACCAGTGACCCTGACAGCGACATATTTATTGACTTGTTACATTTACACTCTGAAAAGCAATGAGTCCGACAGCTCTGCTTGTTAGCAGGGATGTTGGCAAGCCTTTGGGTCTGAGTCCCTGTTAAAAACCTGCTTTTTTTCCCCCAGAAAAAGGGAAGAGGTGGGTGGGTGGTTTCCAAGTTGCGAGTCTAGTCTGAGTCATTAAAAAAACAAACCCTGAGTCAAGTCCGAGCCAAGTCACTGGTGCGACTTATGTCCATCTTGACTACAAGGCCCACGGCTCAAGTCCCTGTCCCTGCTTGTTAGTCTTCAAGGTGTTACTAGGCTCATTCTTGTTTTCGCTGCGCAGCTACTCCCTTGGAAATGAATGTCCTGCTTTTCTTTAAGGGGCTGTCTGTGGCTGTCCTCCCCACCACTCTGTGAGGCCTTAGGTCAGGTCCTAGGGCACCCACACAATTCTACAGCCAAGCGGGGGTTTCAACCCAGGTCATCCTAGCCAACCCACCTCCTGAGGGTCATTGTCTGGAGCCACTTCCTCCTCCTCAGAGAGAAAGAGAACAGATGCCTTCCAGTGATACAGCCTGTCCCTATCTTCTGCCTGTGGGTCCATCTGCCCGCCAGAGGGCTGCTAGTGGACTGTTCTGGTGGGTCAGCTAAGGAGGTTCCCACTGCTACAAGTCTTCCTATGGAACTGGGTGGAGGTGAGTGGGGACCAGCTGTGATAGCCCAAAGCATCATTTCCATGTTCAGCTTCCAATGTGATGCCTTGCAAGGACAGCTTCCCCTCTCTTCTTCCCACCATCTGCCTGGCTGCATTAGCAGAGACAGTTCTGAGTGACATGGCCAGGACCAGCTGGCCAAGCTGGTTGTGTTTGTCTCTGATTGTCAAGGTCATCTCTAGAGGGAGGGCTTTTGAGGAGATAAGTTGTAAGTTTGTAGGTGCAAAGTGAGTAAGGGGGGAATGCACAACTTGTGAGCTGGCTCTTTTCCTACTTAGAACAGAGTATGCTCTTCTGAAAGCATAAGCAGAGGGCAAGACCCTCATCAACACATCTCTTATTTGGTGGTGGTGGTGCCTTCCACAGGTCAACGATACTGAAAGCACTGTCTCGGTGGAATTCACTCCGACGATTCCTCACTGCAGCATGGCAACACTCATTGGCCTTTCAATCAAGGTGAAGTTGATCAGATCCCTCCCTGAAAGATTTAAGGTGAGTGCAGGAAACAGAAGAACATCCTTTGGATCTTAGCCTTGGAAGACAGGATTGCTACCTCCACCTTAGAGGGATACCACAGTGGTGCACAGAAACTGGCATTCCAACAAGACGCCCAAGGCCATCTTGGGCTTGATATTTTTTAAGCACTAAAAGGCATTCAGAAACAGATGGGAGCAGGATGAGGCAGGGTAGAGGTAGAGACAACCAGAAATCCAGAAGAGCAAACGCTGGAAGAGCTACCTTGCCAGGAAAGGTCTCCAGCCACCCCAGGTCTTCCTTCACTCCATAGAGCGATTGTCTCTGGGAGGCAGCAGTTGCAGCTTTGTGTGCAGCACAGGGCTCGGCCTTCCTTATCTGCTTCCCATCCTGCTTAATTTTGCTCTGGAGGCTGACTTGCCCAGGGTCCAGCTTTTTCTGCTTGACCTGCGACTCTTGCGGCAGCTTTTGCTTGCCACTTGTTTCTACAGCTTTTCTTCTTACATCATCGGGAACTTGGGCCTTGAATTTCACATGAAAAGCTCCACCCCCCCTGGAGACTGAAGATGGCATTGTTGGCTGTTGATGTATGCATCCGTTGATTAGTTTTCTGTCTTGTGTCTGGCAGGCAGGTTTAAATTGACAAAATTACCAGTGTGTTTCAAAAACCAGAAAACTCCAGGGTGTAGGCCTTTTAGTACCTGTGCTAAGTTACAGTTGACTAGGCTTTCACAGTCATGAAATTATGGCCGAAACAGACCCGCATATTTGTTTTTGCTTGCAAAAGTCTTCTTGCTGTTCAGCTAGATGGGTAGAGGTAAGAGGAGAGGAAGATGTGGTTCCCTCCCATCTTTGATTTTTGGCCAAAACTGCAGGGGCAGGAGAGGGGAGCCTGGCAGCATTAGTCATGCCCTCTGGCAACCACGGGATATGTCTTTGCAGTCTGAGGGGCAGAGGAGCCAGGAGCTGCTTTAAAAGTCATAGGAAGGGGATGGCAAGGCCAACAGGAGATAGTGTGGCTGCCTCCCTTGCTCGTTGCCTCACATGGCCTTCTTCCTTCCATTGCCCCAGTAAAACTCAGCTGCCTCAGTTGACTAGGAAACTCTTCCAGGCTAGATTTCCAAAAGAAACCCTAGGAAGGCAGCACGGCAGGTGATGGAAGGCAGCTACAGGCGAGGAAAAGAATTTCCAAGGGCGTAGGGTTATCAACCCCCTCAATGGCATGTTATTCTTGTTGCTATATAGCCAGAGCTCTATGACACGTGACTATGCTGAGTCCCTGTCCCTCTGCTTGTTGTCTGCTATTACTCCATGAATGCAGTGTTCCAAATACAGGAGTAAAACTTGGTCAGTTACATGGACTGCCACCAAAGCAGAAGTTTTGATTTCAGTTTGTGACAGGTTGCTAGAGTTGTTCACTGGCAGGATTGTCTCAGGTGTTACAACTACAACTAAGAAGTTGGCATGGGGTGTGTGTTTCAATTTTTAAAAGGCCCCCCAAGACACATAGAACGGGAGGAAGAGAGAATTTTGCTAGCCAAGAGTAGAAACCCATCTCTCCAGTTGTTCCCACCCAGCTGACACAGTGACTTCATCTCTCTCTTCTCTTTTGTCCAGGTGGATGTCCACATCACACAGGGAACTCATGCCTCAGAGCATGCAGGTGAGCTTGAATTCCCTAGGAAATGTATAGGCATCCTTCAGTCTCGAAAGACTATGGTAACGTGCTCTGTATGGAGGACTTGGAACAGCGTCTAGTGTGGCTGAGAAGGCCAATTCGAGAGTGACAATCCCTTCCACACTGAAGACAAATACAATCTGTCCCCTGTCCAGCTCCCTGATTTTGCTGCTTCCGTGACTGCCTCTTTGCCTCGGTCTGCTGGACAAGGGTCTCTTCAAAATGGGAGAGGCCGTGATGCAACGCCTGCCTCCAGGCTGAACGCTCAGATGTCAGGGTTTCCCATCTGTTGAGGTCCATTCCTAAGGCCTTCAGATCCCACTTGCATATGTCCTTGTATCGCAGCTGTGGTCTCCCTCTGGGGCGATTTCCCTCCACTAATTCTCCATACAGGAGATCTTTTGGAATCCGACCGTCAGCCATTCTCACGACATGCCCAAGCCAACGTAGACGTCGCTGTTTCAGTAATGTATACATGCTAAAGATTCCAGCTCGTTCTAGGACTACTCTATTTGGAACTTTGTCCTGCCAGGCGATACCAAAAATGCGTCGGAGGCAACGCATATGGAAGGTGTTCAGCTTCTTCTCCTGCCGTGCACAAAGGGTCCAGGACTCACTGCAGTACAGGAGTGTGCTCAGGACGCAGGCTCTATAGACCTGGATCTTGGTATATGTCGTCAGCTTCTTATTGAGCCATACTCTCTTCGTGAGTCTAGAGAACATGGTAGCTGCTTTGCCAATGCGTTTATCCAGCTCGACATCTAGGGAGAGAGTGTCAGAGATCGTTGAGCCAAGGTACACAAAGTCATGAACAACCTCCAATTCTTGTGTGGAGATGGTAATAGAGGGAGGTGAGTCCACGCCCTGGCCCATGACTTGTGTTTTCTTCAGGCTGATTGTTAGTCCAAAGTCTTGGCAGGCCTTGCTAAAACAATTCATGAGTTGTTGGAGGTCTTGAGCAGAGTGGGCAACAATGGCTGCATCATCAGCGAAGAGGAAATCCCGCATGCATTTCAGCTGGACTTTGGTCTTCGCTCTCAATCTAGAGAGATTAAAGAGCTTTCCGTCTGATCTAGTCCGGAGATAGACACCTTCTGTTGCAGTTCCAAAGGCGTGCTTCAGCATGACAGCAAAAAAGATCCCAAAAAGGGTTGGTGCGAGGACACAGCCCTGTTTCACTCCGCTTCGGATGTCAATGGGATCTGATGTTGAACCATCAAAAACTACAGTGCCTTTCATTCCCTCATGGAAGGACCTGATGATTTTAAGGAGTCGAGGTGGACATCCAATCTTGGGAAGGATTTTAAAAAGGCCATCCCTGCTAACCAAATCAAAGGCCTTTGTGAGATCTATGAAGGCGACAAAGAGTGGCTGTTGTTGTTCCCTGCATTTCTCCTGCAACTGTCTGAGGGAGAATACCATGTCAGTGGTGGATCTATTAGCTCAAAATCCACACTGTGATACTGGATAGACTCTGTCTGCGAGCACCTGGAGCCTCTTCAGCACAACACGGGCAAGCAGCTTCCCTACAACGCTGAGAAGAGAGAGGCCACAGTAGTTATTGCAGTCGCCCCTGTCTCCTTTGTTCTTGTACAATGTGACGATGTTTGCATCCTTCATGTCCTGTGGTACTCCACCTTCCCTCCAGCAAAGACAAAAGATTTCATACAGCTCGGTAGTGATGGTCTCTTTACAGCACTTCAGCACTTCAACAGGGATGTTATCCTTTCCAGGTGCCTTGCCGGAGGCGAGGGAATCCAAGGCTGCTTTTATTTCTGCTAAGGTTGGTTCGCTGTCCAACTCTTCCAAGACAGGCAGGCACTCAATGTTATTTAATGCTTCTTCAGTTACTACATTCTCTCTGGAATACAGCTCAGAGTAGTGTTGCACCCAGCGGTCCATCTGCTGTGCTCGGTCCTGGATGATCACGCCTGTAGCAGACTTCAAGGGAGCAGATTTCTTCTGTATTGGACCTAAAGCCTGCCTGATACCGTCATACATTCCTTTGATGTTACCTGTGTCGGCTGCTATCTGTATCGGAGAGCAGAGCTGAAGCCAATAATCGTTGGAACATCTCCTGGCAGCCTGTTGGACTTGGCTACGAGCAGCTCGAAGAGCTTGCAAGTTGTACTCGCTAGGACAGGCTTTGTATGCTGCTAGAGCTCTCCTCTTATCCTCGATGGCTGGCATCAACTCCTCCGAATGGGCTTCGAACCAGTCGGCCGTCTTTTTGGTCTTCTTGCCAAATGTGGACAAGGCGGTGTTATACACAGCGTTCTTGAAATGTTCCCATCGTTCAGGTGCATTTGCATCAGCCGGGGCTGGAAGGGTTTCCTCGAGCGCTTGGGCAAATTCCTCCACTTTTCTTTGATCGCAAGTCTTGCTGATGTCAATACGTGGTCTTCCTTCCTTTTTCGTGTGATATAATCTCTTTGTTCGCAGTTTTACTCTACTACACACCAGGGAGTGATCAGTATCGCAATCAGCACTCTGGTAGCTGCGTGTGATCGTAATACTAGGAAGGCTAGAACGTCTAGTGAGGATCAAATCGAGCTGATGCCAATGCTTGGATCTTGGATGTCTCTAGGAAACTCTGTGTTGAGGCTTCGTATTCTAGGAAATGAACCTCAGAACAAAGCTACCTTTCCCTACAGATTTTGCCCCTGGCTGTCCTCCTGGAAGCTCAGGACCTCTGTGCCCTTAAGAAGGAGGCCTGAAACGACTCCCGATTCACACACATACCCACCCTGCTGCTTCTCAGTGGAGCCATGATGTACCAACAACCACATCATAGTTCACGGATGTCTTTTGGGAGGTTTAGGAGAACAGGCAAACCAGACCAGGGGGGTTCTCTAGCTCCACTACTGCAAGAGGACAGCCAACTGTTGATTGTCTTCTGCACCAATAGTGGGGCGAGACATAGAGAGAGGAAGCAGTCCAGGAAGCAGATTCAGGTTGCAAGGTCTTCCTTGGCTTTCTTGTGACCAGGATCACTGCACTGTTCAGTTATCCAAATTCACTTATAAATTGGATCACAGGCTCCACCCGCATCCCCACCAGCACTTTACCGCAGGGGTCTCCACAAACTTTTCAGCATGAGGGCCACATCATGTATTTTACACATTTTCGAGGGCTGAAGGAACACACACACGCACGGGCTGAAGAGAATGGACCTGAGCCTGCGGCATTCGCCGAGCCGGATAACAGGGTAAGGCGGTCTGGATGTGGCCCGCGGGCCATAGCTGGAAGACCCCTGCTTTACCACTATAAAGTACTCATTCTTTCAAAACTGGGAACTGTTTGGATCCCCTTCCAGGTTTTTTCTTTCTTTCCAGTTTTGACATTCTTAATGGCTTTTATGGCCCCTGGAGGATCACAGGTTGGTGTGGAGAGAAAATTGTACATGGAACCTGTCAAAGTTGCTGACCAGGTGTAGAGTCAGTGGGGAAGCATGGGCGGTGTCACTTCTTTGGGATTGCATGGAGTCCCCTCCCTTTTCTGATTGACAGTGTCTCTTATTTGTCTGTAAGCTTAAGGTTTCTTATTGAGCTACGAAACCGACAGCTTGTAGGCATGGTTTGAAAGTTGGGAATTTCCATCCAACCAGCAAAAGAATAACCCACACAACAGGTTTTGCTAAGGAAACAGGTGTGATGGTGTGACTTTGCCCCTGGTGTCCAGTAGAAAGGAGCACAAATCACACTTCTGAGGCCTGCTTAGACTGTGCTGATGTGCTGGAACTGTGAGCCTTTGCCAGAGGATGCCTCTTGCAGAGAAAGCACGATCCGCATTCTTTTCCTGGTCTGAAGTGTTCAGAGATTGCTGGTTGCTTCAGAAAGTGTGGAACCCCAGGGAGGGAGGCTGGGACCAGCAGTTCTGGGCTGTGTTGTGCAAAAGGCAGATGTGTTGACAGGCACACACCCTGGCAAGGGAAGAGCACCTCCCGACAAGCAGGCAAGGAGGTTTCTGCTTCTGGGACACTTTTCTTTCAAGCTGTTGATGTGTTAGTGGTAACTTTGATTGTGCCACAGAGGCAAATGGAGAGGGGGTTTGCTTGTTTTGATTTGCCAATCAATTCCCCCCTACCCCAGCTGTCAAGGGTGTAGGTGGAGCAATCCTAAAGCTGTGAAGGGAAAAGTGCCCCTCTCACGTAAAAGCGTTTATGGTTCTGTGAAGTGAGAGGCCGGCAGATGTTGATGATGATCTTCTATGGGACTGTTTCCCACAGTAAACAAGCAACTGGCTGACAAGGAGAGAGTGGCTGCCGCCCTGGAAAACGCCCACTTGTTGGAAGTAGTGAATCAGTGCTTGTCTGGACGACCGTGAGTGGAGCGGAAGAAGTCTCCAGGCAGGGCTGAAGTCCAGATCCACTTATATGGAATATGCTGTCAGTGGTTCATGTTTGTAGCAGAGTTTTGCTTTTGTTTTTCTGAATAAAGGCGTTTCAATTTTCTGTACTTAGGGAGTGTCTGAGAAGTTTGTATCCAAGGCAAATGTGACTTTGTAAGAGCATTGTGAAAACTGCACCCTCTAGAGCTGCATCATTAACCCTCTTCTCCCAAACTCCCATGCATGTGTGCACAAGCGGAGAAGCACACGCATGCACAGAGAGGCTCCAGCCCTTCATGCCTGGCTTGCAAATGGCACAGGTGGCCTTAGCTTTTTTTTTTTTTTTTTTAACAGCAGGATTGCAACACACACTCAGAGGTTAATAGAAGCAGCCACGGTTTAGGAAGCCAGAAATGTCCATAGGAACTTTGGCTGTATTTTCCTGCAGTCAAATACAGGATCAATTAACAATGGCAAAACAGGAGCTATAGCAGCTAGTTCCCCAAAAGTGGATCATCACTCTTTGCTAAGTCCCTGCCATGGAAACAAAATTCATATAACCTGGGTATGACTGGGAGTTCACAACTCTGTTCTTTCTCCTTCCTTTTCAGCTATTTTTTCAGGCAGTATCTTGGTCCAGAAGCCAACTTGGTTCTCCTTCAGTTTGTTTGCAGCCTTTTGCATTACATCGATTTCCAGATACCGCTCATCCCCGTTGTATAGGGGCCAGTTCACTAGCCCCTCGCCATTCGGGTTGCTAGAAAGAGTGAAATAGAAAAAAGGCTAATCCATCTGCCGTTAAATCTCTGGTGCCAAGGAAAACTACTATAAGGAAAAGATAGAATAGGAATACTTGGAGGTAACGAAGGGCCATAGGGGTCACTCCGTCCCCAGCCTCACCGTTCCCAAGGCAAACATGTCAGTCAAGCAGGTCTCGCTCTTGCCGTATGCCCTCTTTCCTCATGTTTTGGTAAAGAGGCCTCCCCAAAGCCCAGTCCGTCATGGGCAGGGAGTCGGCTCCACCAGGAACCACTGTGATGGGCCCGGAAAGAGCCGTGGCTCACCGCCCTTCTGGCTCTGTGCTGGGCTGCAACTCCATCCGGCAGCCTGGCTCAGCCCCTGACTTCTTCCCTTGAGGGCCATACAAAGTTGTCTGCTGAGAGTTTTCCTGAAGTGGCTGCTCATCAGGGTGGAGCAGGGCATGAACGAGAGAGAGGGTGGTGAACCTATGCTGGTGCTGCAGTTCCAGGTACTCTGATTAGCATATATGCATTTCATTTTATTTTAATCTACCAGTATGTTTCATCTGTGGCAGCATTTGTGCAGTAAGCCTTGATCTGAGAAAGCACTATAGAGCAAGTGTTGTAATTCTGGATTTGGAGTCCAAATATCTGCTTGGTCACCAACCTTGTATGTTTTCCTTAGGCCAGTCAGGACCTTTCAGCCAAGCCTATTTCGAAGGGGCCCTGTCTAGATCAATGCTGGGAGAGGAACCACGTAAAGCTGCCACGTACATTGCTGGTGCATATAAGTAAATTAATAATAACATTTTGTTGTGCTTAGAGGCTTCTACTGATATTCTTATCAGACCGCATTCGTCCTTTTTCCTCTATGGCGGCCCATGGCAAAAAAGCCTTACAAATCTGCAGCACATGAAGCCCCAAACAGATGCAGGCCGAAGGTGCTGCTCTGCTGACCAGACCTGGAAGGGAAGCCAGGCAGGCTCAAAGTGTCCTTCCTCCCAAGGCAGGCATGGCCTGGGAAGCGGGCGCACTGCTTTGCACTTAGGCAGAAGAAGGTCAGCCAAGGGAGCTCCATTTTGTCTGGAGTGGCTGGCCATGGGTCTAAGAAAGGAGAGTCCCGCCTCAAGCAGGTGCCGCTCCTCTTGTCCTCGTGCCCTAAGCCCCCTGCCTCCCCACCCCCTTCTGAAGAGGACTTGGGAGCCTGAGATGTGCCTTGGGCCAGCCATCTGGTGCAAGACTCCAGCGCTGCTGCTGATGTCCACCCCAGGAGCAAAACGAAGTAGTTTGTGGCATGCATTCCAGCCCATGAGCTTTAGGTTATAGACCTATAAAGAGTACCAGAAATTTCTTGGAGAGAACGGAGGGAAATTTTCTTCCGCAACTCAGCTAGAAAGCTTCCAGTAGCAGCCTTAACCCTAACCCTCTGTTGCTGTGGTTGCATGAGCTGGGGATGCATCCCTTGTAGATGAAGTCACCCCATGGGACACCACCATGCCACAGAAACAGTTGGCTTTTGACAGCTTTTCCTATGTATAAATAAAAAAACATGTTTTCTGACTCACCCGTTACGAGCAAAATTAGCCCAGTACTTCATAACTGTTTTGCTCAGCTTTTTCTCCTCTTCAGTACCTTCATCTATAAGCAAGATACAACATTACAACATCAGCAAAAGCTACAGCTATTAGGCTAACAGTTTCCAATGTACAAAATCATGAGATACAGTCCCTTAATAATAAAACCACAACAAGGTTCCACTAAGAAACTATATAGAATGTCTCGCAAAGGTATGCTAACTCGGATAAATGTTCTATTTTTAATAGAGACATACCCAGAGCCCTGCCTAACTCAACTCTGGAGTCTGGGGGTTGCGGGAGGAGAAGGGAGAACCCTGGAGCAGAAGGGAAAGAGCATTTTTCCGATCCCACGTCTACCAAGCTGCCAGGAACTGAGCTTGAGACTTTGGGAGTGGCAGGACTTTCACCTTCCAGTGCTCCCTAGGCGGCAGCACAAGGGCAAAAAACGTCTGAATGTTGTGTTGGCAAGCAAGGGCATCGAGCATCATGACATTGGCAAAGTAAGGTCCTGAAGGCATGAATTCCTTACCCTGGAAAGGGAGAGGTTAGTCCTTAGGCTTAGAGTCAAAGAGGACTCTGGAAATCCCTGGAAGTCTTGCAAGCCTGCCTGCCTGCCCACCCTAAGTGGCTTGGGCTCAGTGGCTTTCTTTCAACAGCCTTCTCTTGATTCTGAAATCGACATGATGGGAGTGTGAGGCTATCAGCCCAGCTGGGGAGACCCACCTTGACATCTCTTCTCTGCTACAAAACTCATGGGGTTAGTTCACACTGGCATATTAAAAAGTCTGTGTGCTGCGGGCACCCTCCAGGAGGCTCGGGTTGTTTTGAAATTTAGCCCTTGCGGAGTGCAACAGGCTCTTTGCTTTCAAATGAAGTTGTTAAACTGTGTCAAATAGTTCCCAACGTAGAGCCACCTTATGAATTAATGACTTCCAGAAGGCCCTGTCATGTCACAGCCCTGTGCAGGTCCTGCAAACTAGAAACTGTGGCTTCCTTTGTTGAACCAATCTGCCTCATGTTCTTTCTCCCTCTTTTCCTGCTGCCTTCATCTTTCCCTTGGAGCCAAAATGTTATTAATTCCTAAAATGTTTTTTTAAAGCATGACAAACTTACCTGCCAAGAAGGGCCTGCCAAGGACAAAGCCAACTTCATCACCGTGATCTGCAGAAACAAAGTCTGGCTTGAGGCCAGCATGTGCACTCGGACGGTGATGGAATTCATAGAAGTAGACTGGGTAGCCAGCATCTGAAAAGACAGTCAGGTGAGGCCACCGTTAGCCCTTCTGGAGGCAGCCCAGAACAAGGCGCTTTGGCAAAAGTGTTTTGTGAGCCTAGGTGAGGGGGAACTTAGGTGTGACAAGAACACCTGAGGGGCAGGACAGAGAAGGGTTGCCTTCAGGAGTATTTCCAATGGCAGTAGTAACAAGGCCTCTGTGCGCCTAGGGCAGGCGCCCACTCTGTTTGTCCCCTCTGGAGGAACGGGGGTGGGGTGGGGGAGTGGAGAGCTTCTACGGCTTCCCAAGCCAAGGAGCCTGGCCGTGGTGTTGGGAGTAAGAAGTGGGTGGACACCCTTGAAAGCAGGAGCCCCCAACCCTTTTGGGGCAAGGTCTCCACAGCCGACTACCCAGTGCCTAAAGATGGCTACGTCTTAAATAAAAAAACCTACTGATTTAGATCAAAAGTAAACATTCAGAGGTCAATGAAGAAATGTTAACTTGAATGCAATCCATTTTGGAACCATATTTTACTGCAGAATCCTTTTATCTAGCTACACATGCTTACCTAATGAGTGTGATTTTTGTGGCTGTTTTCTGTTAGGCAAGGCATTAATGTCCAAGTCAAGGTTTGTGACAGACACCTTTAAAATGTCTGAGGGAAAATGCCTTGTGGATGGTAGCAGTAAATAAGCAGGTTGGAGGGCTGCAGAGAAAGAGCTTGGGGCCCACACGCAGCCCAATGGCTGCAGGTTGGGGACCCCTGCTTGAAAGCAAAGCCTCTCCCAAAGGTCTTTTATTTCCACAAATCTGAGGAGTGGCACACAGGGAGCAGAGGAGAACCCCGGAGAGGCTCCTCCAACCAGTGTATTTATTTCATTTTCCAGATGAAAGGGTGTTGTTGTTGTTTAAACCAGAAGAGATCTCCTCGGCTCTCCACTCTCCCTCCCTCCTCGCTGTGAGCATTCGAGGAAGTTGCCCTGTAGCCTCCAGAGTGCTGCACACAGAGGCTTTGCAGCTGTGGGCCAGACCAGTGCTCTGGGCCATCACCCAAGAGTTTTCTTTTCCTTGTGCTGGTTTTATTTGCAAAAATTAAAATAAATCCTTTTTTTAAAGTCCAAGAGCTGCAGTTGGCCACTCCTAGCCAAGAGAGACCCACAGTCTGATTCAGGAGAAGGTAGGAAACCCAAGAAACCTCTCTCCTGCCCCCACCCAACATGTTACCACCAGTTTTTCCCTTTAAACATACTGCTGGATGAACTAGATTGGCCAGGCACTGGTGCTCTGGTGTCCCACTGTAGGGATGAGGAAGGACAGGAAGGAGTGAGCCAGGGAGCAGCTGGGCTCCTCTGGGGCTATGGACACCCTGGGCGTATGAGGGGTGGCCTACAATCAGCTGCAGCCGCGACTCACCTCGGTGGGCTCTCGCTGTCACCGTGCTTGGAACCACAAATGTCACATCCCCCAATAATTCCAGGAGGTGGTCTCTGAGTTGTCGAGGGTCCTCAATGTCTTTCAGATATTCATCGGCAATGAGGTGTGCGTGTTCTGGAGCAACACCCTGCAAGGTGCAAAGACACAAAGCGCTTTAGCTGTAGTGCTTAAAAATCCTTTTATAGGTATATTTTAAACAGAAAAAAAAAATAATGTATGCAGACCGGTCAACAAACGGGGCATGCTTCTAGCAAGCAAGGAAGGGGATGTATGTCCTGCAGATTCAGTCCTCAAGATCAGTGCTTGATGTCGTGACTCCCATAATTTCCTCCCAGCTTGCATTGTGAGATGCAAGTGCCTCCACTAATGCCCAGTGCCCTTACGCTCCAGAGAAGCAGGAAGGATCGGCACGTCTTCTGATTGTGGACAAAGATCTTGCTCACTTTCCTCTGTCCCTCTGCTAAACAATGTTCAGAACTACAAAATCTGAATTTGCCTGGGTCCATGATAAAATCCCTGATGGCTATCTTGCAGTAGACAAATTAAATCACATTGAGGAAAAGAGCCATTGTCTTACCGTGAATTGGCCTGAGCTACGTAGCACTTGGTTTGCTGTCTCCTTGTCAAGGCCCTCCGTGAAATTCAGAAACTGCAGCATCTGCAGATTAAGCACAGCTGTAAATTCTGCATAGTGTGGGGCACCAAAAAGCCAGCAGGCCAAGCATGTATGGTTAAAGCAGCAAGAGAAATGTCTTACTGTAGGAATGACCCATCCAAATTCATGGTTATTGAAACCTATGATATACGGAACATTGTTGAAGCTTTTCTCTGCCAGCAGAGCCTCAGGACTTTTTGGATAAAATGCACCATCAATTGCTGTAGGGAAAAACACAGTGTGCTGGAGAGGGAGGAGGAAGGAAGGAAGGAAGGAAGGAAGAGAGAGAGAGAGAGATCAGCTTTAATTCTCACTAACTGAAATGAAGCTTGTTTTAAATTTAAGTACCATGTTCCTTTGGATCCCTCCCTCTTCTCATTTGTAAAAGGCAGCCAAACAACCTCGTCCCGCTGCAGAGGATGAAGGCGCTGCGTCTCCCTGCATTTGCTCACTGGGGGAATGCTGGGGATGGGTTGGAGGGAGAGGCTGAAGAGGACTTAAGTGACAGCCTAGTACCCTAGGAGTGCACATTATACTGTGGCTCTCCAGTCACAGTGTTGAGGAAGGGCAAATGAGACCAGGAAAACTTCCTAATTGTGCATCTCACCAGCAACACCATTCTAAAGAGCTCTGGAGAATGTGGCTTTCGTTCCTGATTTCTCCCGCCCTCATTCTTGATTCCCAAATCCACCTTCCACTTTACTCCTTCTCCGTTTTCCATTTCATTTCAGTTCAATCTACTGTGCTGTTAATGTTTTGGTCGTCCTCCTGAACTGATCCCTAAGGGTCATTTTCTTTCTCTGGCTGCTCCTCATTTTCCTTTGCCTAACCTGCCTTTTGGCTTCGTTGGGCCTGGTACCTAGTGGAGCTGCCTGTGTTCCAATTTGATTTGCTGTTCTTCAGTTTGTGTAGTTAAAGTTGCTCCAGTGTCCCCACAGTTCAAAGATGGACAAAGGATGTGGAAGGTGCATTGATTATGTTTTGGGAACACAGAGGATGCTGGAAGCCAATGTTGGCCATAAAAGGTTCCTAGGAAGCTTATTTAGTTCAGCTGTGCATACATGAGCTTATCACACAAGACACTGGATGGGAAGTAATTCACATGCAGCCTCACGCTTCAAAGCATGCTGTAGTAACAATGTATTACCCAACAGCAACCTACTCGTGTAAACATCATAAATGTATAAGGATTGTTTGTTTTACTCAATGGGGAGGCTCTGACTCCTTTGACCCATGCTGTCTGTCTGTCTTACTGAGTGACTGTGTAAGTTACTCAATAAATGTTTCTCATTGTAAATAAGCCCAGAGTTTGTCTAATTGTTTCCTGGGGATCCCCTCAAACTGTGCTCCAATGGCTGAGGGGAGCATTACAGGTTTTAAAACTGTGATGTGTCAACGGTGCTGTCTCCATTCCCACAGGGTCCTACTTGGGAGCAGAAAGATGGGTATGTGTGCAGAGAAGGCTTTGTCTGTGATTCAGTCTTGGGGCCCTTGTGGTGTTCATTCATCTTTAAGAGACGGAGATAAAGGGGTGGTGAAAAGAGGGAGAGAGAACAAGGGAGGGCAGGATGAGATCTAGCCCATGCTTGCCTTTCGCCCCGATCACAAGCACCTTGGGTCTCTTCAGAGGAGGTTTTCCACAAGGCAGAGCAATCCTCAGCATTTCCCACTTCCAGCCAGCCTCTCAGGAAGACTTTATATAAATACAAAAACATTTTCTTGTATCCAACCTTCTCCAAACTGTTTTTCTGCTCATCTGAGATTACCCAGTACCCATGGGAGGGATTCTGCCATTCACACCGTCACAGAAACTTCTCATCATAGCTGATGCTCTACTCACTTTTTCATTTCCATCTAGCTGCAGCCTGGTGAACTCCTGTAATCACAAAGGGTGGGGATGGTGGTGGGCGGGGAGAGAATGAGCCAGGGGTCATAATTGTCACATAATTACCAGCCCATGAGATTTCTGCGTACTTACCATCTTGAGAGTTGCCTCTAAGATTTCATTCTCCGTCTTCCCCTTAAGACAATGAATCATCCCAGATGAATTGGAAGCTGGACAGCCGGCAGTTACAGCAATTTTCTAGAATCAGGGGAAACAAACCAGTCCTTGTTCTGCATAACAAACATCCCCCTTCCACTCTGCCATGGGAAGGCCAAAACCTCTGAAGACATTTGGGCACAATGCCATCATATGGCAAGCAAAATAGGTGCAGAAGGAAACACAAAATGCTGCTCCTGAGAACAAAGGAGCAAACACTACAATGGTGTGAAGAAATTAAGGACTTTGGACAGATTAAATACTAAAATTTGTCTGGACATTCTATGTAGATCTGCCAGAGCTTGGGAAGATTAACTTTTACTGTCCTAGAAACAGTTTGATTCACACCTCCTGTCTATCTCCTATTTCTGCAAGGAACGGGCCACTTCAAAGAGGAGTCTTAGATCAAGAGAACTTCCAAAAGTCAGAAGTTTAACACTTAAACTCTATTCTTTGTTTATTTCTTTTTGTGTGTCAAAGTGGTCATCAAATGGCTGTATCCATGAATTAAGAAATTGGCATATTTCCTTGCCTGGGGTCATGCAGGGAACAGGTCAGGGAAGCTGGCTTTTGTTGAACTTCGTATCAGGATGTCCCTTTGTTCTGCAGAGTGATCAAAGCGGATTAAGGGCTATTACAAGATGGTAAGAGGTTACCTACCTGTAACTCTGGTTCTTCGAGTAGTCCTCTGTGAATTCACACTAATGGGTTAATCTGCGCCTGAGCAGAGCAGCCTCCGGAAACTTCCACAGCTTTAAGCACTTAGTGCTGGGACCTCCCCTACACCTGGCTATATAACTCCGCCCCCAGCCCAGTGCTTCAGTTCTTAAAGAACCGACCGCCGCTGCCCAACATGCCATGGCACTCGTGACGGACAGCGGGGAGGAGGGCGGGACGTGTGAATTCACAGAGGACTACTCGAAGAACCAGAGTTACAGGTAGGTAACCTCTTTTCTCCTTCGTGTCCTCTGTGAATACACACTAATGGGTGACTGGCAAGCTGACCAACCAGGAGGAGGGACGTCACGAAAGTGCAGAGCCAGGACAGCTCGCCCTACTGCAGCCTGAGCCTTCGGCCGGACTACCAGGCGGGAGGGCGAGATGAAGGGAGACGGAGTGGCACACGTGGCAGCGCGGCAGACATCTGCAATGTCCACGTGATAGAGAAAGGCCATTGAGGATGCCACAGCTCCAGTAGAGTGAGCTCTCACTGATTTTGGAAGAAGAGTCTCTGCCAAATCATAAGGAAGGCGGATGGACTGGACCATCCAGCTAGACGTGGTCTGAGAGGAAGCCGGTATTCCGAAGGAGAGCCAGCAAAGGTGACAGACGTTGTGAGACAGAGCACGCCTCACGTCTAGAGCGTGCAGAGCTGTTTCAAGCAGTGAAGATGGTGTGGGAAAGAGACCAGGAAGGACAGCTGGCTGGTGGAAATGGAAGGCAGAAAATACCTTAGGCAAGAAGGTAAGGCCTGGCCGTAAGGATGCTTTGCAGAAAAGGAGGACCGGCTCTTAGTGTAGCCGGCCCTGCAAGCTAAGGATAGTGCCAGGAGCAAGGCAGCCTGGAGGGTTGCCAAAGAATTAACTGGAAAGACCACTGAGGTGTCAGTGGTCTATAGGCAGGGCGCATATTCTCCGGGCCACGGAGAAATAGCGTGCAGGTAGAACGGGCCAGTCCCAGGCAAACAAGTGAAGGAGAAACCGAAGGAGTGCGTCCAGAGACATTGGCCTAGTAGGCCAATGTTGTTGTGATGCAAAGGGACAGAACGCCTACCCATGAAAGGAGTAGGTCAAGGTGGTAAAAGGTGTGCAAGCATGATGGAGCACGTCCATTACTGTCGGGGAAGACTCCAAGCCGACAGGTAGGGGAACCCGAGGTCCGGATGAAACCTCCGACCCCTGTTCCGAGGCAGTAGGTGAGGGACCAGGTGCAGTGTGATGTATTCTGCAGGTCCCGGGAGCAGGATCGAGAACCATGGCTAGCGAGGCGACCAAGCATGACGGTCGCCCACTCATGGTGGACTTGAACAACAGACCTTTGAAGAAGGGGAAAAGGTTGAATCTGTAAAGGAGGCCCCATGACTAATAGGTCAGGAAGGCATCCCCTAGGGAGGCGCGGCCGACACCGGCTCGGGAGCCGAACATGGCACACTTCTTGTCCATTCAAGATGCGAAAGCATCCATGCCTGGAGTCCCCCACCAGCGACAGAGGCAACAAAAGATGGTATCGTCGAGAGCCCGCTCGTGAGAGCAGGACTGTGGTCTGCCGAGATGGAGTGCCATGGAAGTGTTCTCACCTGCCAAATGTACAGCCACTCGATAAATGTGGCGAGCATAACACCATCTCGAAAGGTAGATGGTGTGAAAAAGAAGGCGTAACGAGTGAGTGCCGCCCTGCTTGTTTATATAATAAACTGCAGTGGCATTGCCTAATGCGACCTGGACCACCCGACCCCGGAGCAGGGACTCAGAGGCCTAAAAGGCATTGGTGAGTGCCAGGAGCTCCAGCACAATGATATGCAGGCTGGCTACTACCATGAACCAGCGGCGAAGGGCCACGTGGAGGCGTGGACAAGCCCCCCGCAGTGTGGTGGGCTGGTATCCAACAGTGACCGAACCAACTGGGTCAAGAGACCAGAGGGTCCCCCTGTCCATAGGGTGTGGGGGCAGGGGGTTTCCACCCATCCGGTTGAGCAGCGTGTTCCGGAGTCACCTGGAGCAACATGGATGGACGGTCGCAAGATATCTGAAAGAGTGAGAGAAACCAGGCTTAAAGGGACTGAATCCTCGTTCGAGCAAGCTGTCCCACATCTGTAGTAGATGTCATCAGCTCCAGGAGTTGCTGGACCTGTAGGGTAGGGAACCAAGCGCCTGAATAAAAAGGGAGCATAACAAATTATGCATTGTCACAGACTTGATGGCAGAGGAAAAAGCCTGCTTCAAGAGAGCATCCAAAGTCACATTAACACAGTTTACACAGTGTGTAGGTGGTAACGTCAACTTCGCTATGTTGACCTATAGTCTTAACGCTGACGAAAAGGACAGTGCCAAGGACGTATGCTTACCAGCCTGTGAATTGGACCCCGCGACCGGCAGCCAGGTATCCAACCATGGGTAAACAGTGATTCCCTCAAGTGAAACCCTGAGAAAGCGATGACGGTCTAAGCAGAAGCCCGCATGAAAGGGAGCATCTTACGAAAAACCAACCCCCTGGACGTAACCAGTGAATAACAGAGTCCAAGGAAGCCATATGGAAACTATGCAGAGTAATAAAAGAATTCAGGCTTCCAACCCCAAGGACGGGCCAGAGGCCTCCATCCTTGTTCTTTTGGTTTGTTTTTTTGGGTGGGGTTAGGGGTAGAGGCGGCCATAACACGGCCTGTAACAGGGGCACATCGAATTCAGTGGCATAGGTGGGAAGACAAGGAGTCAAACGGACTAACTGGTCAACGACAGAGAAGTAAAGAGACCGCTCAGTCTTGCGGTCCTGCCTGCAATCCTGCCGGTCAGGCCACTGCCTACCCACATGTCTAGGGGGGGCGGCTGGTAACTTTGGGGTTGAGGCCATAGACGTTCCCGTGATGCCCTAGGTTGATAGGACCATCGTCAGGCTCTTGCGGTTGTTACGCCGCAAATAACTGTGCTGCCGGCTAAAGCTTGAGCAGGTTATCAAGAATAACAAACGGCAGGTCCCGACCCGTCAGTTGTTTAGATGCTGGCTTAAAGGCGTCACGAGCAGCAGTGCGCTCGTGAGGCACCAGCAACAGTGCCTCCTAGTGACGTGGGAGGCGTGAACTGTAAAGGTGCACAGGAGCTACCTGCAGAATGGGCAGCACCAATCTCCATAAGTGGTGAAGATAAGCCCCCATGGCAGAGGAGTAAGTGGCTACATGGCGGCCAAAGAACTCCTCATCTGTTAATAGGAAAGGAGGGTGACCCTCTGTGACAACTGAGAGGAGTGTAGGAAGATTGGTTGGGAAATCTTCCTCCCCCTGTGACTCCCAATCCTGAATAAGGTAAGCCCTTCTGACGAACAAGGGAGAAGACTTCCCTAGCACGAGCCCGACCAAGCTCAGGCTCAACACAGTTACCAGAACGGAGAAGGCGAAAGGGTTAACAGCAGGTTCGGTTGAACCTGCGAACACTCTGCTGCCGGAGCAGAGTTCGGGGGAGCACTACACCTGTGAAGCGTATGTGGAGGCGTACAGCACTCCATAGCCCGTGGCTCAGAACGATGCCAGGCGGAGCGGGATGGTGGCGGTGGCAGAGAGCTCATAGCTCCTATACTGGATAAAGGGACTGGTCCTACACAACTTGTCAGCGTGAGAGGGCCTACCTGAGGAAAATTACCCACCAGCGGCAGGGTTCTAGGGTGGACTCCTGTGAGTCCTTTACCTATGAGCCTATACTGGCAGCGGCAGCTGAGGCAGGGCCGCCGGCTACTGCGTAAACCAGCCCATTGATAAAAAGGGCTGTTTTGTGCCAAATTATCAGCCACCAAACAAGTGCTACCCCAGCCAGGAATATCACCGACTAGCAGGGCTAGCGGTGGAGGTTGCAGCCCCCCCTCCATTTCAGAGGCAAAGCTAGGGCTGTTAATGTTGCCAGAAAGCTCTTGCCTTGGCACCTAACTGATTTTGGAAATAGCAGCTGCGTGAACAAGCCCCTTGATAAATGAGGGCTGTTTCATGCCAAACCACCCAAGGGTGTTAACCCAGTCAGGCATATCACTGACACGTAGGGCTGGCTGCGGGAGCTGAAGGGGCCCATACCATCCCCCAAGGCTTACCGCATGTCGCCGGAACATCTACAGCCTCGGCGTGCAGCTCTATCCGGAATCGTCAGCGGCATGAACGCGCCCATGAAGGAGGGCTGTCGTGCGCCAATCACATGCAGAGGCTTTGCCCCATGTCAGGAGAATCACTGACAGGTGGGGGAGGTGACCGGCGCTGCAGGAGGCCCTTTCCCCTTCAAGGGCAGGGCTCCAGATTCCCAACTCACTGTAGGTTAACAGCTGTAAGAACGAGCCCCTTGAAACAAGAGGGCTGTTCCATGCCAAACTCCAGAGAGGCTCTTCCCCTGTCAGGAGAATCACTGACATGCGGGGAAGGTGACCGGCGCTGCAGGAGGCCCTTTCTTCTCAAAGGGACAGGGTGACAGAGCCCTAACTCGCTGCAGGGTCAACAGCTGTATGAACGAGCCCCTTGAAAGAAGAGGGCTGTTCCTGCGCCAACCTCCAAAGAGGTTGTACACCACTGACGAGCGGGGAGCAGGAGCTACGGAGGCCCTTTCTTCTTCCAAGGGCAATCCTAGGCTGTGCAGAAGCCCAGCTCCCTGCGAAACAGCTGTAAGAACGAGCCGCTTGAAACAAGAGGGCTGTTCTATGCCAAACTCCGGAGAGGCTGTACCTCAGCCAGGAGAATCATTGACAGGCGGGGCAAAGCTCAGAAGCCGTCCTCTTCAAACCTCCTAGGAAGAGGAAATTGCAAACAGACAGAAAACTGTTGCTCTTAAGCCTGGGGGTAATGTTATAAAGAAGGTAAAAGAGACCTTATGTCTTTAAGAGAAAAGCCCTGAGGGCTGCAAAGCCGGCTTTGTAAAGTTTTACAAGGAACAGCTAATGCCAGCTAATACCTTATCCCCAGGCAAAAGAATCAACTTGTTACAGAAGAAAGAACAAAGGGAGGTCAAAGAAAGGAACAGAATCATTTCTACTTGCGAAGTTCTAATGCGAAGTTCCAAACGAATCTGCTGCTACAGTAGCGGTCCAAAAAAGAACTGAAGCACTGGGGCGGGGGGCGGAGTTATATAGCCAGGTGTAGGGGAGGTCCCAGCACTAAGTGCTTAAAGCTGTGGAAGTTTCCGGAGGCTGCTCTGCTCAGGCGCAGATTAACCCATTAGTGTGTATTCACAGAGGACACGAAGGAGAACCTAAAACCTAACCCTCTTTGGTTGGGCTCAAACAGTATTTAAAGCACTCAAAGCTGAATTCTTACAGGTCACAATGATTTATATGAATTGCATTCTGGCTTTCGAGCAAGCTGTCCCACATCTGCAGTAGATGTCATCAGCTGCAGGAGTCGCTGGACCTGTAGGGTAGGGAACCAAGCGCCTGAATAAAAAGGGAGCATAACAAATTATGCATTGTCACAGACTTGATGGCAGAGGAAAAAGCCTGCTTCAAGAGTGCATCCAAAGTCACATTAACACAGTTTACACAGTGTGTAGGTGGTAACGTCAACTTCGCTATGTTGACCTATAGTCTTAACGCTGACGAAAAGGACAGTGCCAAGGACGTATGCTTACCAGCCTGTGAATTGGACCCCGCGACCGGCAGCCAGGTATCCAACCATGGGTAAACAGTGATTCCCTCAAGTGAAACCCTGAGAAAGCGATGACGGTCTAACCAGATGCCCGCATGAAAGGGAGCATCTTACGAAAAACCAACCCCCTGGACGTAACCAGTGAATAACAGAGTCCAAGGAAGCCATATGGAAACTATGCAGAGTAATAAAAGAATTCAGGCTTCCAACCCCAAGGACGGGCCAGTGGCCTCCATCCTTGTTTTTTTTTTGTTTGTTTTTTTGGGTGGGCTTAGGGATAGAGGCAGCCATAACACGGCCTGTGACAGGGGCACATCGAATTCAGTGGCATAGCTGGGAAGACAAGGAGTCAAACGGACTAACTGGTCAACGACAAAGAAGTAAAGAGACCGCTCAGTCTTGCGGTCCTGCCTGCAATCCTGCCGGTCAGGGCACTGCCTGCCCACATGTCTAGGGGCGGCGGCTGGTAACTTTGGGGTTGACGCAATAGACGTTCCCGTGATGCCCTAGGTTGATAGGACCATCGTCAGGCTCTTGCGGTTGTTACGCCGCAAATAACTGTGCTGCCGGCTAAAGCTTGAGCAGGTTATCAAGAATAACAAACGGCAGGTCCCGACCTGTCAGTTGTTTAGATGCTGTCTTAAAGGCGTAACGAGCAGCAGTGCGCTCGTGAGGCACCAGCAACAGTGCCTCCTAGTGACGTGGGAGGCGTGAACTGTAAAGGTGCACAGGAGCTACCTGCAGAATGGGCAGCACCAACCTCCATAAGTGGTGAAGATAAGCCCCCATGGCAGAGGAGTAAGTGCCTACATGGCAGCAAAAGAACTCCTCATCTGTTAATAGGAAAGGAGGGTGACCGTCTGGGACAACTGAGAGGGGTGTATGAAGATTGGTTGTTAAATCTTCCTCCCCCTGTGATTCCCAATCCTGAATAAGGTAAGCCCTTCTGACGAACAAGGGAGAAGACTTCCCTAGCACGTGCCCGACCAAGCTCAGGCTCAACACAGTTGCCAGAACGGAGAAGCCGAAAGGGTTAACAGCAGGTTCGGTTGAACCTGCGAACACTGTGCTGCCGGAGCCGAGTTCGAGGGAGCACTACACCTGTGAAGCGTTGTCATGGTTTAGGTTATTAAGGCTAAAATGTAATTTCTGAATGGGATTTGTAGTCATGGAACTGTGTAGAAGGAATCCATATTGGTCTGTGTTAGCATAACTAGATGCTTCGAGAATCTTTTTTCTCTTAGAGCTAGCTGTAATTTTCCATGAAGCAAGCTTGGCCAGAGACGATAAGGGTGAAGACACAACATCAGGAAGATGGTCAACAACACCTGCACATCTCATGGGAAACGGAGGTGGAGTGTGAAGGGACAGCCTTTCATCCTGATTGGTTTACGTCAGAGGAGAGTGAAGAAGAAGGGTGGTCCCAGCATGGAAGAAAAATGGAAGACTGAGATAGAGAGAAAACGTTTTTAACCTTTTGATTCTTGATTTGGATTTTAAGATGGACTTTTGAGTTCCAATTGCTATTTTGTTAGTATTATGCTAGAATGTAGTTCAGAGTAAGGATAGAGAAAGGGGGGCTATGCCTTGCCTGCCTTTCAAGCTATTTTTAGAGTTTTTTATTTTATTTTTGTAGCTGGAATTTGCTAAAGTTCTAACTGCTTTGATTTATGGAAATGTACTTGAATGCTTTGCTTTGCAACAAACTGAATATCTCTAAATACTCTATTTTTCTAATAAAACAATAATTCTTAAAAGCTGATGCTTGGTCTCTTGAACAGCAAACCTGCAAAATTATTTTTTGGCCACAGATGTGCTACTTGAGTCCATTTGTTCTTCTCTCTGGTCATTGCTAATTCGAACGGACTTGGGAAAAGGAGTAAGTGGTGCTGCCTGGCTGGGTACCGGACTCAGCTCAGCTGATTAAGGAGTACACTTGCCCCTGGAACCTCTCTGTTCAAGCCGCAGGAATCTCTTAGGAGACCTGTGAGCTGACATGGTGGCAGCACTGTTACGGATCAGTTTATAGCCTACAAACTGGAGCTCTGATCACTGGTAGTGTGGCAGAGTGGTAAGGTTGCTTTCTGGCAGTGTGGATCAGAAATAGGCTCTTGGGAGTGATCTGTATCGCACTGTGCAGCTGTAAGCAGCTAGCTAGTAGCTGAGGTGTCTTGTAACAAGGCCTTAGCTCAGGTGAAGCTGGTAAGAGACCAAACTAGAGATTCAGTTTGTCATTTCCATAAATGTGCAGAGAATAGTGGCAAGATTCCCGTGAATAAGCCATATTGCTCTGGCTTATGTCTGGTCAGCTTCAGCTAAGAGATAGACGGTTTCATTTTTCCTTTTCTGTGCTGTGCGAATTGCTTAAGCAAAAGCAACAGACAGAGTAAGGGGAGTAGAGGATGAATCTTTACAGAAGTTCATCCCTTACTGAATTATATCATCCCAACATGTCTCAGAAAACGATAGACAGGGAGATAATGCAAGCCCTGGATGACAGATTTATGACACAAGGCAGGGGAATGAGGAGAAGAGCCAAGGGGATCTCTTTTCAACCACCCTATGGATTACAAAAGGACAGTTTAATGTCCAATCTACCTATGCAACCTGTTCGTCGTATGCTGGAAGAAGACCAGGACCACACGTGGACCATGTTGCGAGACCTAGGGAGAGAGGACGAAGGAGAAGATGGCAAAAGGGAACCTATTCCAGCACAGACGGGTGTTCCAGCAGCTACCGGGATTTCTGCAACCCCGGCTCCAGCAGCAGGAGCTGCTGTAAGAGCCGATACAGCGTCAGAAGGAGCCAGCGTGAATCTTACTGACCAGAGAAGTCCTGAGTTACAACGGATGGATCAGCTTACGCTCATGATGGCTGATTTCATCGCCTGTCAACGGCAAAACGTTAATGCTCAACAGGCCGGTGAGTTATTAACCAGTGAATATAGGCAGAAAAAGTTGGAATTGCTTAGGAGGGAGGCCAGAGAGAGAGAAAATGTCAGAGATTCTTTAGACAGCTATGACAGAAAGAATTTGCCTTTTTATCAAGAGGGTTCAGATGTTTTGGACTTCCTTACGAACTATGAGATGGCCTGTAAAGATTTACAAGTGCCAATTCGTCTTTATGTTAAGCTTCTTCGCACACAAGTTACTGGACTGTTGGCTAAAATATTAGCACGCCAAGGTGATAGGGATATCTCCTGGCAGGAGTTCAAAGACATTGTTCATCAGAGATTCGGTTATACACCTGAGACACTCAGACAGCAGTTTAGAGGCATTAAAAAGAGCTACAAAGAGAGTTTTTCTGCCCTTGCAGACAGAATTGAGCAATTGGGAGAACAGTGGCTAGAGTCTACCGGAGCTAGAACTGTTGCTGATATGAAAAGAGTGTTTTTTACTGAACATTTTATGAACTTAGTGCCAGTGGAAATCAGAAGTACTTTGATGGAGAGAGATTACCCAGATTTACAAACTTTGGCTTTGAAAACAGATGAAATCCTTTCTTTTAAGAAGGATGAACGTGGTGCCAGGTATCAATCTAGTTCAGAAACCCCCAGAAAGTATACTGACTATCAGAAGCCTGCAAGGCCTGCATCTCAGGAAACCAAGCGTACTTCATTTGGGGAGCAGCAGCCTCTGAAGTGTTTTGAATGTGGAGGAGAACATTTAAAAAGAGACTGTCCCAAACTGACTGTGCAAAGTAGTCAATTTCAGAAGACAGCTAGTAAAAACCCCACTCCGGCCTCACAACGCGTTAAACAAACCGCTCCTAAAGTGAAATATCTTAGCTCTACCCCACAGGAGAGCCAGCCATTTCAGACAGAAGGCAGTTCAGTTCATTTTTCTAACCAGTCAAGCCTTATGCCTTCACCGGGACAGGAAGGAGTTCACCTCACGTTTTCTCCGTCGACAGCCGCGGAGAGCAGAGGAATGCAGGCGGCCATAAATCAGAATACTCCTAGGATATTGGGGTTGGAAATCTCTGAAACAACTGCAGAACCTGCTAAACAAACTGACAATGCAAATAAATTCACAGTGATGGATCCTAGTGTTCTAATTACTGAGGAGCAACTCCTTTGGAGTAAAAATTTGTTTACTGAGTCGGTTCATCTTAAAACTAATGATCAAGTCCTAACCTTAAATGCCCTTCACGACAGTGCAGCCGATATCAGTTCTCTTTCAATTAAATTTATTGATCCTGAGTTGATTTTGACTAATTTGAGATGTCCTGTTAAGACTTATGACCCTAAAGGAGCTGAGGAAAAGTTTGTGCCTTTGGCGTATGTTCATTTGTCTTACAAGAACTGGTCTGGGTACAAGTATGTCCTTGTTCATGAGTCAACACCAGATTTTTTGCTGGGTAATGATATTGCCTTCCTAGCTTATCAGAAAAGTTTGGTAACTCCGTCAATTCAAGTTGTAACACGTTCACAAAGCAAATTAATCCAAGATGACGAATCTGATTTTTCCTCTGAGGACAGCTTAGATGGAAAACTGATGGAACAGCAGCCTCTTGTAACTAAAACTGATAATGCGGTCACTGATGATATTGCTAACAACCTTAAACCTGAAAATATTGTTATTACATCAGGAACAGCTGAATTTAAGCCAAAGCAGGAATCTGATCCTACATTGACTGCTTTAAGGTCTCAGGCAGATAAATATGCTGTTCAACCTACCCAACAACAAGTTAGCTTTTTATGGGGACAGAATGGACTTTTGTATAGAGCTTATTCTCCCAAAGGCAAGTTGGAAGCGCAACCTGTTCAGCAGTTGATAGTGCCTAAAGAATACAGAGAAAAGATTTTAGAGATCGCTCATAACAATCCCTGTAGTGGACACCAAGGATTTAAAAAGACTTTGAGCAGAATCACTCAGCATTTTTAATGGCCTGGAATTTGAAAGACTGTTAAAGATTTTGTTTCTTCATGTGATCATTGCCAAAGAGTTGGTCACCAAACTGATCGTACCAAGGCCGAGGTACAGCCTGTAGCCATCACAGACCAGGTGTTTAAAAGTTTGCAAATGGATGTATTAGGACCTTTTATTCCTACTAAGTCTAAGAAACGTTATATCCTTTCCTTCATCTGTCAAGCAAGCAGATGGATCGAGGCCTACCCTATCAGTAATGTGTCTGCCCAGACAATAGCACGTGTTGTGGTGGATTTGTGTTCACGTATTGGTATACCTTCTCAAATAGTTTGTGATCAAGCTGGTGCTTTCAAAAGTGAACTGATGAGGAAGATCTGTGAGATAAGTAATATTCAAATATCTTACAGCATCTCCCATCATCCTCAGTCCCACGGCCAAATTGAGAGAGGTCAACAAACCTTATTAAGGATAATTAAGACACTTGTTCAAGATTATGGGAAAAGCTGGGACGAACTTTTGCCTTAGGCTTTGTTTGCTTACCGCAGTGCTCCACATGAATCACTGGGAGGATTTTCTCCAAGCGAGATTGTTTTTGGGAGAAATCTTCAAGGACCCTTGGATTTGTTGAAATCAGATTGGGAAGGAGTTGTACAGGGTAGTTCTGTACCTGTTGCTGATTTTGTTAGAAATCTTCAAGAGAAATGGTTAGCTGTGAAAAATTTGGCTAAAGAGAACTTGTTGAAAGCTCAAGCTAAGCAAAAATATTTTCATGACAGAAAAGCCAGACACAGAGAATTTGCAGTAGGAGATTTGGTACTTGTACTAAACCCACTCAGACCTTCTAAACTTGAAGTTGTCTGGGAAGGTCCTGGGACAATCATCCAAAAATTGGGAAATGTCAATTACCTTGTCAAAATGCTTGATTCTGGTAAAAAAACCTGTTATGTATCATGTCCATAGTTTGAAATTGTATAGAGACAGGTCTTCTATGGTTTTTCAATGTCATGCTGCATGTATGCAACTAGAACCAGATTAAGATGGTCTTTCCAGAATGTATTGTGTGGATCAAGATGTGACAGATCGTTGAAATACTGTTAATGTTTCACTGTTTCTCTACTGAGAGAGTATATACTGTATTGGTTATTACTAACATGACTGTTTTCTATTTTTCAGATAGTAGAAGTGCTTAACCTAAAGAGTATATTTACATGCTGCTATTAGAATGTTTTCTACCTCAATGCTTTTGCTAGATTAAAGGCAACTTTGAATGTATCAATGTTAATCATTAGTATTTGCACTATGTAACCAGTTAATTACTGTTTATTACTGTAATTAGTAACCAAAAATGGAAACAAGATTACTGTTTCGGATTTTTGGAACTCCCAGTGGTAGCATGTCATGGTTTAGGTTATTAAGGCTAAAATGTAATTTAATGGGATTTGTAGTCATGGAACTGTGTAGAAGGAATCCCTATTGGTCTGTGTTAGCATAACTAGATGCTTCGAGAATCTTTTTTCTCTTAGAGCTAGCTGTAATTTTCCATGAAGCAAGCTTGGCCAGAGACGATAAGGGTGAAGACACAACATCAGGAAGATGGTCAACAACACCTGCACATCTCATGGGAAACGGAGGTGGAGTGTGAAGGGACAGCCTTTCATCCTGATTGGTTTACGTCAGAGGAGAGTGAAGAAGAAGGGTGGTCCCAGCATGGAAGAAAAATGGAAGACTGAGATAGAGAGAAAACGTTTTTAACCTTTTGATTCTTGATTTGGATTTTAAGATGGACTTTTGAGTTCCAATTGCTATTTTGTTAGTATTATGCTAGAATGTAGTTCAGAGTAAGGATAGAGAAAGGGGGGCTATGCCTTGCCTGCCTTTCAAGCTATTTTTAGAGTTTTTTATTTTATTTTTGTAGCTGGAATTTGCTAAAGTTCTAACTGCTTTGATTTATGGAAATGTACTTGAATGCTTTGCTTTGCAACAAACTGAATATCTCTAAATACTCTATTTTTCTAATAAAACAATAATTCTTAAAAGCTGATGCTTGGTCTCTTGAACAGCAAACCTGCAAAATTATTTTTTGGCCACAGATGAGCTACTTGAGTCAATTTGTTCTTCTCTCTGGTCATTGCTAATTCGAACGGACTTGGGAAAAGGAGTAAGTGGTGCTGCCTGGCTGGGTACCGGACTCAGCTCAGCTGATTAAGGAGTACACTTGCCCCTGGAACCTCTCTGTTCAAGTCGCAGGAATCTCTTAGGAGACCTGTGAGCTGACAAGCGTATGTGGAGGCGTACAGCACTCAATAGCCCGTGGCTCAGAACGATGCCAGGCGGAGCGGGATGGTGGCGTTTGCAGAGAGCTCATAGCTCCTATACTGGATAAAGGGACTGGTCCTACACAACTTGTCAGCGTGAGAGGACCTACCTGAGGAAAATTACCCACCAGCGGCAGGGTTCTAAGGTGGACTCCTGTGAGTCCTTTACCTATGAGCCTATACTGGCAGCGGCAGCTGAGGCAGGGCCGCCGGCTACTGCGTAAACCAGCCCATTGATAAAAAGGGCTGTTTTGTGCCAAATTATCAGCCACCAAACAAGTGCTACCCCAGCCAGGAATATCACCGACTAGCAGGGCTAGCGGTGTAGGTTGCAGCCCCCCCCTTTTCAGAGGCAAAGCTAGGGCTGTTAATGTTGCCAGAAAGCTCTTGCCTTGGCACCTAACTGATTTTGGAAATAGCAGCTGTATGAACAAGCCCCTTGATAAATGAGGGCTGCTTCATGCCAAACCACCCAAGGGTGTTAACCCAGTCAGGCATATCACTGACACGTAGGGCTAGCTGCGGGAGCTGAAGGGGCCCATACCATCCCCCAAGGCTTACCGCATGTCGCCGGAACATCTACAGCCTCGGCGTGCAGCTCTATCCGGAATCGGCAGCGGCATGAACGCGGCCACGAAGGAGGGCTGTCGTGCGCCAATCACACGCAGAGGCTTTTGCCCCATGTCAGGAGAATCACTGACAGGTGGGGGAGGTGACCGGCACTGCAGGAGGCCCTTTCCTCTTTAAGGGCAGGGCTCCAGATGCCCAACTCACTGCAGGTTAACAGCTGTAAGAACGAGCCCCTTGAAACAAGAGGGCTGTTCCATGCCAAACTCCAGAGAGGCTCTTCCCCTGTCAGGAGAATCACAGACATACGGGGAAGGTGACCAGCGCTGCAGGAGGCCCTTTCTTCTCCAAGGGACAGGGCGACAGAGCCCTAACTCGCTGCGGGGTCAACAGCTGTATGAACGAGAACCTTGAAACAAGAGGGCTGTTCCTGCGCCAACCTACAAAGAGGTTGTACCCCACTGACGAGCGGGGAGCAGGAGCTACGGAGGCCCTTACTTCTTCCAAGGGCAATCCTAGGCTGTGCAGAAGCCCAGCTCACTGCGAAACAGCTGTAACAACGAGCCACTTGAAACAAGAGGGCTGTTCTATGCCAAACTCCGGAGAGGCTGTACCTCAGCCAGGAGAATCATTGACAGACGGGGCAAAGCTCAGAAACCGTCCTCTTCAAACCTGCAAGGAAGAGGAAATTGCAAACAGACAGAAAACTGTTGCTCTTAAGCCTGAGGGTAATTTTATAAAGAAGGTAAAAGAGACCTTATGCCTTTAAGAGAAAAGCCCTGAGGGCTGCAAAGCCGGCTTTGTAAAGGCTTTGTAAAGTTTTACAAGGAACAGCTAATGCCGGCTAATACCTTATCCCCAGGCAAAAGAATCAACTTGTTACAGAAGAAAGAACAAAGGGAGGTCAAAGAAAGGAACAGAATCATTTCTACTTGCGAAGTTCCAAAGGAAGCTGCTGCTACAGCGGCGGTAAAAAAAAAAGAGCTGAAGCACTGGGCCGGGGGCGGAGTTATATAGCCAGGTGTAGGGGAGGTCCCAGCACTAAGTGCTTAAAGCTGTGGAAGTTTCCGGAGGCTGCTCTGCTCAGGCGCAGATTAACCCATTAGTGTGTTTTCACAGAGGACAGGAAGGAGAACCTAAAACCTAACCCTCTTTGGTTGGGCTCAAACAGTATTTAAAGCACACAAAGCTGAATTCTTACACGTCACAATCATTTATATGAATTGCATTCTGGCTTTCGAGCAAGCTGTCCCACATCTGCAGTAGATGTCATCAGCTCCAGGAGTCGCTGGACCTGTAGGGTAGGGAACCAAGCGCCTGAATAAAAAGGGAGCATAACAAATTATGCATTGTCACAGACTTGATGGCAGAGGAAAAAGCCTGCTTCAAGAGAGCATCCAAAGTCACATTAACACAGTTTACACAGTGTGTAGGTGGTAACGTCAACTTCGCTATGTTGACCTATAGTCTTAACGCTGACGAAAGGGACAGTGCCAAGGACGTATGCTTACCAGCCTGTGAATTGGACCCCGCGACCGGGAGCCAGGTATCCAACCATGGGTAAACAGTGATTCCCTCAATTGAAACCCTGAGAGAGCGATGACGGTCTAACCAGATGCCCGCATGAAAGCGAGCATCTTACGAAAAACCAACCCCCTGGACGTAACCAGTGAATAACAGAGTCCAAGGAAGCCATATGGAAACTATGCAGAGTAGTAAAAGAATTCAGGCTTCCAACCACAAGGACGGACCAGAGGCCTCCATCCTTGTTTTTTTTGTGTGTTTTTTTTTGGGTGGGGTTAGGGGTAGAGGCGGCCATAGCACGGCCTGTGACAGGGGCACATCAAATTCAGTTGCATAGCTGGTGTCACGTTCCCGGGGGTTTCAACAGCAGAGTCCGATAAGCCAGTCCAAGTTCAGAGCCAATACCAAAGCCAAATCACAAACCGTAATCCAAGGTCAGGGTCCAAAGCCAAATCACACAGTCCAGGGTCAGAGTCCAAAGCCAAAGGTCCAAGGAACAAGGTTCAAGGCAGTCAGGAGCGTGGATGCAAGCCAGAGATTTGACTTGTTGCTTCCACGGATTTCTAGCAGACTAAGAGCTGTTTATATAGTAAAACAGCCCCTTGAGCTGCTGGAAGCTTTTCCATCCTGTCAGTACTCAGGGCTAGTTGATCGGATGTTTCTGTGGGCAGCCTTCGAGCGATCTTCTGACCTTTTTGTCATAAGTCTTCCCCGAAGCCTGGCCGTCAGCCTGTCTACTGGGGGAGGAGAATCTGGGGGTGATTCAGGTGTTTGTGTTTCTAATTGCTCAGCATTCTCTTCAGCCACAGTTAACCCTTCCGGTTCCAGGTCTTCAGCTGCACTCATGACACTATCCCCCTCCCCAGGGCTCCCCCCGTCAGATGGGCCGGGTCGATCAGGATAGGTAGCATGGAACTGCCGTACCAAATCGGGGGTGTGTAGATTGCTGGCGGGTTCCTATGATCGATCCTCAGGACCATAACCTTCCCAATCTATGAAATACTGGAGACCTCCTCGGTGAATTCGGGAGTCCATGATTTGACGGACCTCGTATTCTTCCTCGCCATCAACCGGAATGGGCAGAGGTGGAGCCAGGGGTGAAGGTCGGGCAGGGTCCGGCGCTGCAACAGGAACAAGGAGAGATCGATGGAAAACCGGGTGGATACGGAGAGTATCTGGAAGTTGTAGCCGGAAAGCAACAGGGTTGATTTGGTCCAGGATTACATAGGGTCCTATAAACCGAGGGTCTAACTTACGGGACCGGCCAGGTCGGCGGAGATAATGGGTGGAAAGCCAGACCTGGTCCCCTGGTTTCAGAGGTGGCCCTTCTTGCCGTTTTCTGTCGGCCGCTGTCTTATAAGCCTCCTTAGCCTGCTGAAGCTGCTCTCGGAGTAAGTCTTGGAGAGCCTGCAACTCGCGTATATGGGCATCAGCAGCAGGAACCACGGTTGATGGCAGGGCAGCCGGGAAAAAGCGAGGATGGTACCCATAGTTGGCTTCAAATGGGGTCTGTTCTGTAGATGTGTGTACGGCGTTATTGTAAGCGAATTCAGCCAGGGGTAACAGGGTAGCCCAATTATCTTGTTGATAACAGGTGTAGCAACGGAGATATTGCTCCAGGGTGGCATTGGTACGCTCGGTCTGTCCATCTGTTTGGGGATGATATGCTGACGACAAGTGCACCTGGGTACCCAAACTGGTGTGTAAGGCTTGCCAGAACCGGGAAGTGAATTGGGAACCACGATCGGAAATTAGGTGTGTCGGGAGCCCGTGTGGACGGAAAACATGATGAAGGTAGAGTTGGGCGGTTTCAGGAGCTGTGGGAGGTTTGGAACATGGGACAAAATGAGCCATCTTAGTAAATAGGTCCACTATTACTAAGACACAGGTATACCCTTGTGATCGTGGGAGATCCGTGATAAAGTCCAAAGATACTGTGTCCCAAGGGCCGGCCGGTACAGGTAATGGTTGCAACAGACCTGGAGGTTTGGCTGGTACGTCCTTGGCTCGACGACAAACCTCACAGGAACTAACATAACGGGCGATATCAGCTCGAACCCGGGGCCACCAAATCTCCCGTGTGAGCAAGTGCAGAGTTTTGTACCGACCAAAGTGTCCTGCAGGAGGGGAATCATGGGTCAGATAGAGGACATTGGTTCGGAGGGGCCCTGGAGGAACATACAAGCGTCCCCGGTGTAATAGGAGACCCTGGTGGTTAGTAAAGTCGCTGGCAGAGCCCTCTTGGAGTTCCTGTAGACGTTGCTTGGCCCAGGGATCTTGAGCTTGGCTGGCTCGAATCTCTTCAGCCAGGGATGAGCGAGTGGTTATGGCTGCAAAGACTGAAGGGGATAGAATAGGTGTGATCGGCGGTTCTTCAGAGGTTGGAACGGCGTATTCCGGTTTGCGGGACAAGGCATCAGCTTTCCGATTCTGAGTATGCGGGACATAGGTGATACGGAACTCGAACCGAGAGAAAAAGAGACTCCATCAGATTTGGCGTTGGTTAAGGCATCGGGCCGTTTGTAAGTGTTCCAGGTTTCGATGGTCCGTCAAGACTTGGACTGGGTGACGGGCCCCTTCGAGGTAATGCCTCCAAACCTCGAAAGCAGTTTTGATGGCCAAAAGTTCCCGCTCCCAGATGGTGTAATTGCGTTATGAGGGTGTGAACTGCCGGGAGTAGAACGCGCAGGGCTGCAGTGGCTGTGAGGGGTCCTCCCGCTGGGACAGTATTGCACCCAGGGCGACACTGGAGGCATCTGTTTCTACGGTAAACGGTAGTCGGGGATCCGGATAGCGTAGAATGGGCTTAGTGGTAAAGCGGGTTTTTAGGGTTATGAAGGCATGGTCTGCCTCCGGAGTCCAAAGAAATGGCTCTTCGGGCCGGAGGAGGCGGGTCAGTGGAGTGGTTACGTCCGCGTAAGATGGTATGAACTGACGGTAATAATTCACAAAGCCGAGAAACCGTTGTACGTCCTTACGGTTCCGGGGTTTCTGCCAGGTCAGAACCGACTCTATCTTCTTTGGGTCCATCTGGATCCCTTGGGGAGATACAATGTGACCCAAGAACTCGACTTCTCGCAGGTTCAATTCACATTTCTCCAGCTTGGCGTAGAGTCGGTGTTCTCGTAACCGTTGTAAAACCTGGCGAACATGTTCCGTGTGCTGAACGGGGTCTCGGGAATAAATCAGAATATCATCCAGGTAGATGATTCCAAAGTGATAAAGCAAGTCCCGAAAGATGACATTCATGAACCGCTGGAACACCGCTGGAGCGTTAGTTAACCCGAAAGGCATGACCAGGTATTCATGCTGGCCATAACGAGTCCCGAAGGCCGTCTTCCACTCGTCGCCAGCACGAATTCGCACCAAATTATAGGCGCCACGGAGATCCAACTTGGTGTACATTCGTGCCCCCTTAAGGCGATCCAAAAGTTCGCCGATCAATGGTAGAGGGTAGCGGTCTCTAATGGTTATCTTATTCAAGGCTCTGTAATCATTGCAAGGGCGGAGCTCCCCACCCTTCTTTTTAACAAAGATGACAGGTGCAGACAGGGGCGACGTGGATGGCCGGATGAATCCCCGTTTCAGATTTTTATCAAGAAAGGCCCTCAAGGCCGCGAGTTCGGGTTCCGACAGGGGGTAAATCCGCGCCACAGGAAGGGGTGACCCAGGCACCAAATTGATAGCACAATCAAAGGGTCGGTGCGGAGGTAGTTGGTCAGCCCCCTTCTCCTCGAAGACATCAGCAAAGTCCTCATAATCCAAGGGTATCACGGAGCTGTCTGTTGACCCTGCTGCAGCCAAGGGAGCCGGTGGACCCAGATGCGGACACGGGTCCCTGAAACGTAACTCTCCTTGTGTCCAGTCCATTAGGGGGTTGTGTGTTCGGAGCCAGGAAAGTCCCAGAATAAGTGGAAAACGGGGCATGCGTGCAACGTTGAACTGTAGTTGCTCCTGATGGCGTTGAACCTGGAGAATGACCGGTTGGGTTTCCTGGGTCACAGGACCGGAGCGGAGGAGACGCCCGTCTATGGATTCAACTAGGGTCGGGGTCTCTTTATCCTGTACAGGGATCTGGTGCTGTTTCACGAAAGCCGTGTCGATGAAACAGCGATCAGCTCCAGAGTCGACCATGGCATGAACAAACAAGCAACGTCCATCCGGCAGGCAGAGTTTTACTGGTACAAGGAATGGACCCGGGATGTTAAGGTATGGTTCAGGAGACCCAGCTAAGTGCCCCACGTTTGAGGGTCCATTCAGACATGGGGCAAATCTTTTACTGACGGTGGAGCCGAGGTTACGCTGCTTAACCAAACAGCCAGAAGCGAAGTGTCCTGCTCCCCCACAGTACAGGCAGAGATTCTGGGAGCGTCGTCGTGTTTTTTCCTCAGGACTGAGGCGTGGCCGAGCCGCTCCCAACTGCATAGGTTCAGAATCCTCTGGTCTAGTATTGGGGGTTGTCAGGGGTGGCTGTAAGAGACGGGAACCGCCCTGTGCTAGGTGTCGGCTCTCCAGGCGGCCATCAATGCGTAAGCATAGAGTGATTAGTTCTTGCAGCGTATTGGGTTGATCTACACGTGCCAGCTCATCCAGGATCTCATCAGCCAACCCTTCCATATATTGGTCCATAAGAGCTGCTTCATTCCAGAGCAAATCTTGAGCCAAGAGTCTGAACTCAGTGGAATACTGGGAGACTGAAGCCTTACCCTGTTTCAGGGCCCGAATCTTTCCATTTGCAGTAGCAGCTTGCAAGGGGTTAGCAAAAGCGGCTGAGATATGTTCCAGAAAACCCTGGTAATTGGTTAACAGGGGTGAAGAAGCAAGGAGTAGAGGAGTAGCCCATTTAGCTGCCTGTCCCTTGAGTAGACTGATTATAAAGCATACCTTGGTTTTGTCTGTGGGAAAGTCTCTGGCACGCAGCTCAATATACAGCTTACACTGTGCCAGGAATGCTGGAAACTCCTCCACTTTTTCTTCAAACTTTTCGGGAGGAAGCACAGGACACTTGACCTGAGAAGCAGCGTTGGCTTGGGATTGCAGCTGTTGCTGCTGAAGCTGTACCACTGTTTGGGTCAGAAATTGCATTTGAGCCAGCACAGCATTCAGCGTACCTGAGCCTTCACTTGCTTCTTTCTCCATTTTGTGGGGGAAGTGTGGGGGTGGAAGCAATCTGTCATGTTCCCGGGGGTTTCAACAGCAGAGTCCGATAAGCCAGTCCAAGTTCAGAGCCGATACCAAAATACCAAAGCCAAATCACAAACCGTAATCCAAGGTCAGGGTCCAAAGCCAAATCACACAGTCCAGGGTCAGAGTCCAAAGCCAAAGGTCCAAGGAACAAGGTTCAAGGTAGTCAGGAGTGTGGATGCAAGCCAGAGATTTGACTTGTTGCTTCCACGGATTTCTAGCCGACTAAGAGCTGTTTATATAGTAAAACAGCCCCTTGAGCTGCTGGAAGCTTTTCCATCCTGTCAGTACTCAGGGCTAGTTGATCGGATGTTTCTGTGGGCAGCCTTCGAGCGATCTTCTGACCTTTTTGTCATAAGTCTTCCCCGAAGCCTGGCCCTCAGCCTGTCTACTGGGGGAGGAGAATCTGGGGGTGATTCAGGTGTTTGTGTTTCTAATTGCTCAGCATTCTCCTCAGCCACAGTTAACCCTTCCGGTTCCAGGTCTTCAGCTGCACTCATGACAGCTGGGAAGACAAGGAGTCAAACGGACTAACTGGTCAACGACAGAGAAGTAAAGAGACCGCTCAGTCTTGCGGTCCTGCCTGCAATCCTGCCGGTCAGGGCACTGCCTGCCCACATGTCTAGGGGCGGCGGCTGGTAACTTTGGGGTTGAGGCCATAGACGTTCCCGTGATGCCCTAGGTTGATAGGACCATCGTCAAGCTCTTGTGGTTGTTACGCCACAAATAACTGTGCTGCCGGCTAAAGCTTGAGCAGGTTATCAAGAATAACAAACGGCAGGTCCCGACCCGTCAGTTGTTTAGATGCTGGCTTAAAGGCGTAACGAGCAGCAGTGCGCTCGTGAGGCACCAGCAACAGTGCCTCCTAGTGGACGTGGGAGGCGTGAACTGTAAAGGTGCACAGGAGCTACCTGCAGAATGGGCAGCACCAATCTCCATAAGTGGTGAAGATAAGCCCCCTTGGCAGAGGAGTAAGTGGCTACATGGCGGCCAAAGAACTCCTCATCTGTTAATAGGAAAGGAGGGTGACCCTCTGGGACAACTGAGAGGGGTGTAGGAAGATTAGTTGGGAAATCTTCCTCCCCCTGTGACTCCCAATCCTGAATAAGGTAAGCCCTTCTGACGAACAAGGGAGAAGACTTCCCTAGCACGAGCCCGACCAAGCTCAGGCTCAACACAGTTGCCAGAACGGAGAAGCCGAAAGGGTTAACAGCAGGTTCGGTTGAACCTGCGAACACTGTGCTGCCGGAGCCGAGTTTGAGGGAGCACTACACCTGTGAAGCGTTGTCATGGTTTAGGTTATTAAGGCTAAAATGTAATTTCTGAATGGGATTTGTAGTCATGGAACTGTGTAGAAGGAATCCATATTGGTCTGTGTTAGCATAACTAGATGCTTCGAGAATCTTTTTTCTCTTAGAGCTAGCTGTAATTTTCCATGAAGCAAGCTTGGCCAGAGACGATAAGGGTCAAGACACAACATCAGGAAGATGGTCAACAACACCTGCACATCTCATGGGAAACGGAGGTGGAGTGTGAAGGGACAGCCTTTCATCCTGATTGGTTTACATCAGAGGAGAGTGAAGAAGAAGGGTGGTCCCAGCATGGAAGAAAAATGGAAGACTGAGATAGAGAGAAATCTTTTTTAACCTTTTGATTCTTGATTTGGATTTTAAGATGGACTTTTGAGTTCCAATTGCTATTTTGTTAGTATTATGCTAGAATGTAGTTCAGAGTAAGGATAGAGAAAGGGGGGCTATGCCTTGCCTGCCTTTCAAGCTATTTTTAGAGTTTTTTATTTCATTTTTGTAGCTGGAATTTGCTAAAGTTCTAACTGCTTTGATTTATGGAAATGTACTTGAATGCTTTGCTTTGCAACAAACTGAATATCTCTAAATACTCTATTTTTCGAATAAAACAATAATTCTTAAAAGCTGATGTTTGGTCTCTTGAACAGCAAACCTGCAAAATTATTTTTTGGCCACAGATGTGCTACTTGAGTCCATTTGTTCTTCTCTCTGGTCATTGCTAATTCGAACGGACTTGGGAAAAGGAGTAAGTGGTGCTGCCTGGCTGGGTACCGGACTCAGCTCAGCTGATTAAGAAGTACACTTGCCCCTGGAACCTCTCTGTTCAAGCCACAGGAATCTCTTAGGAGACCTGTGAGCTGACATGGTGGCAGCACTGTTACGGATCAGTTTATAGCCTACAAACTGGAGCTCTGATCACTGGTAGTGTGGCAGAGTGGTAAGGTTGCTTTCTGGCAGTGTGGATCAGAAATAGGCTCTTGGGAGTGATCTGTATCGCACTGTGCAGCTGTAAGCAGCTAGCTAGTAGCTGAGGTGTCTTAGAAGGTATTAGAGCTAGAATAAACGGAATACAGCAAGGAATCAAGTAACAAGCTAAAGAATGAATGTATTAGAGCTAGAATAAAAGGAATCAAGCAAGAAACGATGAAACAAGCTAAAGAATGAATGTTAGAAGGTATTAGAGCTAGAATAAACGGAATACAGCAAGGAATCAAGTAACAAGCTAAAGAATGAATGTATTAGAGCTAGAATTTAAGGAATCAAGCAAGAATCGATGAAACAAGCTAAAGAATGAATGTTAGAAGGTATTAGAGCTAGAATAAACGGAATACAGCAAGGAATCAAGTAACAAGCTAAAGAATGAATGTATTAGAGCTAGAATAAAAGGAATCAAGCAAGAAACGATGAAACAAGCTAAAAAATGAATGTTAGAAGGTATTAGAGCTAGAATAAACGGAATACAGCAAGGAATCAAGTAACAAGCTAAAGAATGAATGTATTAGAGCTAGAATAAAAGGAATCAAGCAAGAAGCGATGAAACAAGCTAAAGAATGAATGTTAGAAGGTATTAGAGCTAGAATAAACGGAATACAGCAAGGAATCAAGTAACAATCTAAAGAATGAATGTATTAGAGCTAGAATAAAAGGAATCAAGCAAGAAACGATGAAACAAGCTAAAGAATGAATGTTAGAAGGTATTAGAGCTAGAATAAACGGAATACAGCAAGGAATCAAGTAACAAGCTAAAGAATGAATGTATTAGAGCTAGAATAAAAGGAATCAAGCAAGAATCGATGAAACAAGCTAAAGAATGAATGTTAGAAGGTATTAGAGCTAGAATAAACGGAATACAGCAAGGAATCAAGTAACAAGCTAAAGAATGAATGTATTAGAGCAAGAATAAAAGGAATCAAGCAAGAATCGATGAAACAAGCTAAAGAATGAATGTTAGAAGGTATTAGAGCTAGAATAAAAGGAATACAGCAAGGAATCAAGTAACAAGCTAAAGAATGAATGTATTAGAGCTAGAATAAAAGGAATCAAGCAAGAAACGATGAAACAAGCTAAAGAATGAATGTTAGAAGGTATTAGAGCTAGAATAAACGGAATACAGCAAGGAATCAAGTAACAAGCTAAAGAATGAATGTATTAGAGCTAGAATAAAAGGAATCAAGCAAGAAACGATGAAACAAGCTAAAGAATGAATGTTAGAAGGTATTAGAGCTAGAATAAACGGAATACAGCAAGGAATCAAGTAACAAGCTAAAGAATGAATGTATTAGAGCTAGAATAAAAGGAATCAAGCAAGAAACGATGAAACAAGCTAAAGAATGAATGTTAGAAGGTATTAGAGCTAGAATAAACGGAATACAGCAAGGAATCAAGTAACAAGCTAAAGAATGAATGTATTAGAGCTAGAATAAAAGGAATCAAGCAAGAAACGATGAAACAAGCTAAAGAATGAATGTTAGAAGGTATTAGAGCTAGAATAAACGGAATACAGCAAGGAATCAAGTAACAAGCTAAAGAATGAATGTATTAGAGCTAGAATTTAAGGAATCAAGCAAGAATCGATGAAACAAGCTAAAGAATGAATGTTAGAAGGTATTAGAGCTAGAATAAACGGAATACAGCAAGGAATCAAGTAACAAGCTAAAGAATGAATGTATTAGAGCTAGAATAAAAGGAATCAAGCAAGAAACGATGAAGCAAGCTAAAGAATGAATGTTAGAAGGTATTAGAGCTAGAATAAACGGAATACAGCAAGGAATCAAGTAACAAGCTAAAGAATGAATGTATTAGAGCTAGAATAAAAGGAATCAAGCAAGAAACGATGAAGCAAGCTAAAGAATGAATGTTAGAAGGTATTAGAGCTAGAATAAAAGGAATACAGCAAGGAATCAAGTAACAAGCTAAAGAATGAATGTATTAGAGCTAGAATAAAAGGAATCAAGCAAGAAACGATGAAACAAGCTAAAGAATGAATGTTAGAAGGTATTAGAGCTAGAATAAACGGAATACAGCAAGGAATCAAGTAACAAGCTAAAGAATGAATGTATTAGAGCTAGAATAAAAGGAATCAAGCAAGAAACGATGAAACAAGCTAAAGAATGAATGTTAGAAGGTATTAGAGCTAGAATAAACGGAATACAGCAAGGAATCAAGTAACAAGCTAAAGAATGAATGTATTAGAGCTGGAATAAAAGGAATCAAGCAAGAAACGATGAAACAAGCTAAAGAATGAATGTTAGAAGGTATTAGAGCTAGAATAAAAGGAATACAGCAAGGAATCAAGTAACAAGCTAAAGAATGAATGTATTAGAGCTAGAATAAAAGGAATCAAGCAAGAAACGATGAAACAAGCTAAAGAATGAATGTTAGAAGGTATTAGAGCTAGAATAAACGGAATACAGCAAGGAATCAAGTAACAAGCTAAAGAATGAATGTATTAGAGCTAGAATAAAAGGAATCAAGCAAGAAACGATGAAACAAGCTAAAGAATGAATGTTAGAAGGTATTAGAGCTAGAATAAATGGAATACAGCAAGGAATCAAGTAACAAGCTAAAGAATGAATGTATTAGAGCTAGAATAAAAGGAATCAAGCAAGAAACGATGAAACAAGCTAAAGAATGAATGTTAGAAGGTATTAGAGCTAGAATAAACGGAATACAGCAAGGAATCAAGTAACAAGCTAAAGAATGAATGTATTAGAGCTAGAATTTAAGGAATCAAGCAAGAATCGATGAAACAAGCTAAAGAATGAATGTTAGAAGGTATTAGAGCTAGAATAAAAGGAATACAGCAAGGAATCAAGTAACAAGCTAAAGAATGAATGTATTAGAGCTAGAATAAAAGGAATCAAGCAAGAATCGATGAAACAAGCTAAAGAATGAATGTTAGAAGGTATTAGAGCTAGAATAAACGGAATACAGCAAGGAATCAAGTAACAAGCTAAAGAATGAATGTATTAGAGCTAGAATAAAAGGAATCAAGCAAGAAACGATGAAACAAGCTAAAGAATGAATGTTAGAAGGTATTAGAGCTAGAATAAACGGAATACAGCAAGGAATCAAGTAACAAGCTAAAGAATGAATGTATTAGAGCTAGAATAAAAGGAATCAAGCAAGAAACGATGAAACAAGCTAAAGAATGAATGTTAGAAGGTATTAGAGCTAGAATAAACGGAATACAGCAAGGAATCAAGTAACAAGCTAAAGAATGAATGTATTAGAGCTAGAATAAAAGGAATCAAGCAAGAATCGATGAAACAAGCTAAAGAATGAATGTTAGAAGGTATTAGAGCTAGAATAAACGGAATACAGCAAGGAATCAAGTAACAAGCTAAAGAATGAATGTATTAGAGCTAGAATAAAAGGAATCAAGCAAGAATCGATGAAACAAGCTAAAGAATGAATGTTAGAAGGTATTAGAGCTAGAATAAACGGAATACAGCAAGGAATCAAGTAACAAGCTAAAGAATGAATGTATTAGAGCTAGAATAAAAGGAATCAAGCAAGAAACGATGAAACAAGCTAAAGAATGAATGTTAGAAGGTATTAGAGCTAGAATAAACGGAATACAGCAAGGAATCAAGTAACAAGCTAAAGAATGAATGTATTAGAGCTAGAATTTAAGGAACCAAGCAAGAATCGATGAAACAAGCTAAAGAATTAATGTTAGAAGGTATTAGAGCTAGAATAAACGGAATACAGCAAGGAATCAAGTAACAAGCTAAAGAATGAATGTATTAGAGCTAGAATAAAAGGAATCAAGCAAGAATCGATGAAACAAGCTAAAGAATGAATGTTAGAAGGTATTAGAGCTAGAATAAACGGAATACAGCAAGGAATCAAGTAACAAGCTAAAGAATGAATGTATTAGAGCTAGAATAAAAGGAATCAAGCAAGAAACGATGAAACAAGCTAAAGAATGAATGTTAGAAGGTATTAGAGCTAGAATAAACGGAATACAGCAAGGAATCAAGTAACAAGCTAAAGAATGAATGTATTAGAGCTAGAATAAAAGGAATCAAGCAAGAAACGATGAAACAAGCTAAAGAATGAATGTTAGAAGGTATTAGAGCTAGAATAAATGGAATACAGCAAGGAATCAAGTAACAAGCTAAAGAATGAATGTATTAGAGCTAGAATAAAAGGAATCAAGCAAGAAACGATGAAACAAGCTAAAGAATGAATGTTAGAAGGTATTAGAGCTAGAATAAACGGAATACAGCAAGGAATCAAGTAACAAGCTAAAGAATGAATGTATTAGAGCTAGAATAAAAGGAATCAAGCAAGAAACGATGAAACAAGCTAAAGAATGAATGTTAGAAGGTATTAGAGCTAGAATAAAAGGAATACAGCAAGGAATCAAGTAACAAGCTAAAGAATGAATGTATTAGAGCTAGAATAAAAGGAATCAAGCAAGAATCGATGAAACAAGCTAAAGAATGAATGTTAGAAGGTATTAGAGCTAGAATAAAACTGAATACAGCAAGGAATCAAGAAACAAGCTAAAGAATGAATGTATTAGAGCTAGAATAAAAGGAATCAAGCAAGAAACGATGAAACAAGCTAAAGAATGAATGTTAGAAGGTATTAGAGCTAGAATAAACGGAATACAGCAAGGAATCAAGTAACAAGCTAAAGAATGAATGTATTAGAGCTAGAATAAAAGGAATCAAGCAAGAAACGATGAAACAAGCTAAAGAATGAATGTTAGAAGGTATTAGAGCTAGAATAAACGGAATACAGCAAGGAATCAAGTAACAAGCTAAAGAATTAATGTATTAGAGCTAGAATAAAAGGAATCAAGCAAGAATCGATGAAACAAGCTAAAGAATGAATGTTAGAAGGTATTAGAGCTAGAATAAACGGAATACAGCAAGGAATCAAGTAACAAGCTAAAGAATGAATGTATTAGAGCTAGAATAAAAGGAATCAAGCAAGAATCGATGAAACAAGCTAAAGAATGAATGTTAGAAGGTATTAGAGCTAGAATAAACGGAATACAGCAAGGAATCAAGTAACAAGCTAAAGAATGAATGTATTAGAGCTAGAATAAAAGGAATCAAGCAAGAAACGATGAAACAAGCTAAAGAATGAATGTTAGAAGGTATTAGAGCTAGAATAAACGGAATACAGCAAGGAATCAAGTAACAAGCTAAAGAATGAATGTATTAGAGCTAGAATTTAAGGAATCAAGCAAGAATCGATGAAACAAGCTAAAGAATGAATGTTAGAAGGTATTAGAGCTAGAATAAACGGAATACAGCAAGGAATCAAGTAACAAGCTAAAGAATGAATGTATTAGAGCTAGAATAAAAGGAATCAAGCAAGAATCGATGAAACACGCTAAAGAATGAATGTTAGAAGGTATTAGAGCTAGAATAAACGGAATACAGCAAGGAATCAAGTAACAAGCTAAAGAATGAATGTATTAGAGCTAGAATAAAAGGAATCAAGCAAGAAACGATGAAACAAGCTAAAGAATGAATGTTAGAAGGTATTAGAGCTAGAATAAACGGAATACAGCAAGGAATCAAGTAACAATCTAAAGAATGAATGTATTAGAGCTAGAATAAAAGGAATCAAGCAAGAAACGATGAAACAAGCTAAAGAATGAATGTTAGAAGGTATTAGAGCTAGAATAAAAGGAATACAGCAAGGAATCAAGTAAAAAGCTAAAGAATGAATGTATTAGAGCTAGAATAAAAGGAATCAAGCAAGAAACGATGAAACAAGCTAAAGAATGAATGTTAGAAGGTATTAGAGCTAGAATAAACGGAATACAGCAAGGAATCAAGTAACAAGCTAAAGAATGAATGTATTAGAGCTAGAATAAAAGGAATCAAGCAAGAAACGATGAAACAAGCTAAAGAATGAATGTTAGAAGGTATTAGAGCTAGAATAAACGGAATACAGCAAGGAATCAAGTAACAAGCTAAAGAATGAATGTATTAGAGCTAGAATAAAAGGAATCAAGCAAGAAATGATGAAACAAGCTAAAGAATGAATGTTAGAAGGTATTAGAGCTAGAATAAACGGAATACAGCAAGGAATCAAGTAACAAGCTAAAGAATGAATGTATTAGAGCTAGAATTTAAGGAATCAAGCAAGAATCGATGAAACAAGCTAAAGAATGAATGTTAGAAGATATTAGAGCTAGAATAAACGGAATCAAGCAAGAAACGATGAAGCAAGCTAAAGAATGAATGTTAGAAGGTATTAGAGCTAGAATAAAAGGAATACAGCAAGGAATCAAGTAACAAGCTAAAGAATGAATGTATTAGAGCTAGAATAAAAGGAATCAAGCAAGAAACGATGAAACAAGCTAAAGAATGAATGTTAGAAGGTATTAGAGCTAGAATAAACGGAATACAGCAAGGAATCAAGTAACAAGCTAAAGAATGAATGTATTAGAGCTAGAATAAAAGGAATCAAGCAAGAAACGATGAAACAAGCTAAAGAATGAATGTTAGAAGGTATTAGAGCTAGAATAAACGGAATACAGCAAGGAATCAAGTAACAAGCTAAAGAATGAATGTATTAGAGCTGGAATAAAAGGAATCAAGCAAGAAACGATGAAACAAGCTAAAGAATGAATGTTAGAAGGTATTAGAGCTAGAATAAACAGAATACAGCAAGGAATCAAGTAACAAGCTAAAGAATGAATGTATTAGAGCTAGAATAAAAGGAATCAAGCAAGAAACGATGAAACAAGCTAAAGAATGAATGTTAGAAGGTATTAGAGCTAGAATAAACGGAATACAGCAAGGAATCAAGTAACAAGCTAAAGAATGAATGTATTAGAGCTAGAATTTAAGGAATCAAGCAAGAATCGATGAAACAAGCTAAAGAATGAATGTTAGAAGGTATTAGAGCTAGAATAAACGGAATACAGCAAGGAATCAAGTAACAAGCTAAAGAATGAATGTATTAGAGCTAGAATAAAAGGAATCAAGCAAGAAACGATGAAACAAGCTAAAGAATGAATGTTAGAAGGTATTAGAGCTAGAATAAACGGAATACAGCAAGGAATCAAGTAACAAGCTAAAGAATGAATGTATTAGAGCTGGAATAAAAGGAATCAAGCAAGAAACGATGAAACAAGCTAAAGAATGAATGTTAGAAGGTATTAGAGCTAGAATAAAAGGAATACAGCAAGGAATCAAGTAACAAGCTAAAGAATGAATGTATTAGAGCTAGAATAAAAGGAATCAAGCAAGAAACGATGAAACAAGCTAAAGAATGAATGTTAGAAGGTATTAGAGCTAGAATAAACGGAATACAGCAAGGAATCAAGTAACAAGCTAAAGAATGAATGTATTAGAGCTAGAATAAAAGGAATCAAGCAAGAAACGATGAAACAAGCTAAAGAATGAATGTTAGAAGGTATTAGAGCTAGAATAAACGGAATACAGCAAGGAATCAAGTAACAAGCTAAAGAATGAATGTATTAGAGCTAGAATAAAAGGAATCAAGCAAGAAACGATGAAACAAGCAAAAGAATGAATGTTAGAAGGTATTAGAGCTAGAATAAACGGAATACAGCAAGGAATCAAGTAACAAGCTAAAGAATGAATGTATTAGAGCTAGAATTTAAGGAATCAAGCAAGAATCGATGAAACAAGCTAAAGAATGAATGTTAGAAGGTATTAGAGCTAGAATAAAAGGAATACAGCAAGGAATCAAGTAACAAGCTAAAGAATGAATGTATTAGAGCTAGAATAAAAGGAATCAAGCAAGAAACGATGAAACAAGCTAAAGAATGAATGTTAGAAGGTATTAGAGCTAGAATAAACGGAATACAGCAAGGAATCAAGTAACAAGCTAAAGAATGAATGTATTAGAGCTAGAATAAAAGGAATCAAGCAAGAAACGATGAAACAAGCTAACGAATGAATGTTAGAAGGTATTAGAGCTAGAATAAACGGAATACAGCAAGGAATCAAGTAACAAGCTAAAGAATGAATGTATTAGAGCTAGAATAAAAGGAATCAAGCAAGAAACGATGAAACAAGCTAACGAATGAATGTTAGAAGGTATTAGAGCTAGAATAAACGGAATACAGCAAGGAATCAAGTAACAAGCTAAAGAATGAATGTATTAGTGCTAGAATAAAAGGAATCAAGCAAGAAACGATGAAACAAGCTAAAGAATGAATGTTAGAAGGTATTAGAGCTAGAATAAAAGGAATACAGCAAGGAATCAAGTAACAAGCTAAAGAATGAATGTATTAGAGCTAGAATAAAAGGAATCAAGCAAGAAACGATGAAACAAGCTAAAGAATGAATGTTAGAAGGTATTAGAGCTAGAATAAACGGAATACAGCAAGGAATCAAGTAACAAGCTAAAGAATGAATGTATTAGAGCTAGAATAAAAGGAATCAAGCAAGAAACGATGAAACAAGCTAAAGAATGAATGTTAGAAGGTATTAGAGCTAGAATAAACGGAATACAGCAAGGAATCAAGTAACAAGCTAAAGAATGAATGTATTAGAGCTAGAATAAAAGGAATCAAGCAAGAAACGATGAAACAAGCTAAAGAATGAATGTTAGAAGGTATTAGAGCTAGAATAAACGAAATACAGCAA
>JBAJHW010000101.1:0-94901 GCA_037013535.1 Intellagama lesueurii | reverse complement strand
AGGAAATTTGATTCTGTTTTTTTCTTTGTAGGATGACAGGGAGAGGGAAATCCCTTCATGGGCTTTCCTTCAGGGATCCTTTGGCCTCTGTTCCTATAGAGAGGAAGGTGTAGGCATTCTATAGTCTTTTAGGCAGGGGAGTCGGTGCAGGAGTTTTGATTCCGTTTTTTTCTTTGTTGGATGACAGGGAGAGGGAAATCCCTTCATGGGCTTTCCTTCAGGGATGCTTTGGCCTCTCGTCCTATAGAGAGGAAGGTGTAGGCATTCTATAGCTGTCTTTTAGGCAGGGGCGTAGGTGCAGGAGATTTGATTCTGTTTTTTTCTTTATAGCATGAGAGGGAGAGGGAAATCCCTTCATCGGCTTTCCTTCAGGGGTTATTTGTGGTCTCTTCCTATAGAGAGGAAGGTGTAGGCATCCTATAGGTGTCTTTTAGGCAGGGGAGTCGGTGCAGGAGTTTTGATTCTGTTTTTTTCTTTGTAGGATGACAGGGAGAGGGAAATCCCTTCATGGCCTTTCCTTCAGGGATGCTTTGGCCTCTCGTAATATAGAGAGGAAGGTGTAGGCATTCTATACCTGTCTTTTAGGCAGCGGAGTAGGTGCAGGAAATTTGATTCTGTTTTTTTCTTTGTAGGATGACAGGGATAGGGAAATCCCTTCATGGGCTTTCCTTCAGGGGTTATTTGTGCTCTCTTCCTATATAGAGGAAGGTGTAGGCATTCTATAGCTATCTTTTTGGCAGGGGAGTAGGTGCAGGAGATTTCATTCTGTTTTTTTCTTTATAGGATGACAGGGAGGAAGGAAATCCCTTCATGGGCTTTTCTTCAGGGATGCTTTGGCTTCTCTTCCTATAGAGAGGAAGGTGTAGGCATTCTATAGTCTTTTAGGCAGGGAAGTCGGTGCAGGAGATTTGATTCTGTTTTTTTCTTTGTAGGATGACAGGGAGGAAGGAAATCCCTTCATGGGCTTTTCTTCATGGATGCTTTGTCTTCTCTTCCTATAGAGAGGAAGGTGTAGGAATCCTATGGGTGTCTTTTAGGCAGGGGAGTCGGTGCAGGAGATTTGATTCTGTTTTTTTCTTTGTAGATTGACAGGGAGGAAGGAAATCCCTTCATGGGCTTTTCTTCAGGGATGCTTTGTCTTCTCTTCCTACAGAGAAGAAGGTGTAGGCATCCTATAGGTGTCTTTTAGGCAGGGGAGTCGGTGCAGGAGTTTTGATTCTGTTTTTTTCTTTGTAAGATGACAGGGAGAGGGAAATCCCTTCATGGCCTTTCCTTCAGGGATGCTTTGGCCTCTCGTAATATAGAGAGGAAGGTGTAGGCATTCTATACCTGTCTTTTAGGCAGCGGAGTAGGTGCAGGAAATTTGATTCTGTTTTTTTCTTTGTAGGATGACAGGGAGAGGGAAATCCCTTCATGGGCTTTTCTTCAGGGATGCTTTGTCTTCTCTTCCTATAGAGAGGAAGGTGTAGGCATCCTATACCTGTCTTTTAGGCAGCGGAGTAGGTGCAGGAAATTTGATTCTGTTTTTTTCTTTGTAGGATGACAGGGAGAGGGAAATCCCTTCATGGGCTTTCCTTCAGGGATCCTTTGGCCTCTGTTCCTATAGAGAGGAAGGTGTAGGCATTCTATAGTCTTTTAGGCAGGGGAGTCGGTGCAGGAGTTTTGATTCCGTTTTTTTCTTTGTTGGATGACAGGGAGAGGGAAATCCCTTCATGGGCTTTCCTTCAGGGATGCTTTGGCCTCTCGTCCTATAGAGAGGAAGGTGTAGGCATTCTATAGCTGTCTTTTAGGCAGGGGCGTAGGTGCAGGAGATTTGATTCTGTTTTTTTCTTTATAGCATGAGAGGGAGAGGGAAATCCCTTCATCGGCTTTCCTTCAGGGGTTATTTGTGGTCTCTTCCTATAGAGAGGAAGGTGTAGGCATCCTATACCTGTCTTTTAGGCAGGGGAGTCGGTGCAGGAGTTTTGATTCTGTTTTTTTCTTTGTAGGATGACAGGGAGAGGGAAATCCCTTCATGGCCTTTCCTTCAGGGATGCTTTGGCCTCTCGTAATATAGAGAGGAAGGTGTAGGCATTCTATACCTGTCTTTTAGGCAGCGGAGTAGGTGCAGGAAATTTGATTCTGTTTTTTTCTTTGTAGGATGACAGGGATAGGGAAATCCCTTCATGGGCTTTCCTTCAGGGGTTATTTGTGCTCTCTTCCTATAGAGAGGAAGGTGTAGGCATTCTATAGCTATCTTTTTGGCAGGGGAGTAGGTGCAGGAGATTTCATTCTGTTTTTTTCTTTATAGGATGACAGGGAGGAAGTAAATCCCTTCATGGGCTTTTCTTCAGGGATGCTTTGTCTTCTCTTCCTATAGAGAGGAAGGTGTAGGAATCCTATGGGTGTCTTTTAGGCAGGGGAGTCGGTGCAGGAGATTTGATTCTGTTTTTTTCTTTGTAGATTGACAGGGAGGAAGGAAATCCCTTCATGGGCTTTTCTTCAGGGATGCTTTGTCTTCTCTTCCTACAGAGAAGAAGGTGTAGGCATCCTATAGGTGTCTTTTAGGCAGGGGAGTCGGTGCAGGAGTTTTGATTCTGTTTTTTTCTTTGTAAGATGACAGGGAGAGGGAAATCCCTTCATGGCCTTTCCTTCAGGGATGCTTTGGCCTCTCGTAATATAGAGAGGAAGGTGTAGGCATTCTATACCTGTCTTTTAGGCAGCGGAGTAGGTGCAGGAAATTTGATTCTGTTTTTTTCTTTGTAGGATGACAGGGAGAGGGAAATCCCTTCATGGGCTTTTCTTCAGGGATGCTTTGTCTTCTCTTCCTAAAAAGAGGAAGGTGTAGGCATCCTATACCTGTCTTTTAGGCAGCGGAGTAGGTGCAGGAAATTTGATTCTGTTTTTTTCTTTGTAGGATGACAGGGAGAGGGAAATCCCTTCATGGGCTTTCCTTCAGGGATCCTTTGGCCTCTGTTCCTATAGAGAGGAAGGTGTAGGCATTCTATAGTCTTTTAGGCAGGGGAGTCGGTGCAGGAGTTTTGATTCCGTTTTTTTCTTTGTTGGATGACAGGGAGAGGGAAATCCCTTCATGGGCTTTCCTTCAGGGATGCTTTGGCCTCTCGTCCTATAGAGAGGAAGGTGTAGGCATTCTATAGCTGTCTTTTAGGCAGGGGCGTAGGTGCAGGAGATTTGATTCTGTTTTTTTCTTTATAGCATGAGAGGGAGAGGGAAATCCCTTCATCGGCTTTCCTTCAGGGGTTATTTGTGGTCTCTTCCTATAGAGAGGAAGGTGTAGGCATCCTATAGGTGTCTTTTAGGCAGGGGAGTCGGTGCAGGAGTTTTGATTCTGTTTTTTTCTTTGTAGGATGACAGGGAGAGGGAAATCCCTTCATGGCCTTTCCTTCAGGGATGCTTTGGCCTCTCGTAATATAGAGAGGAAGGTGTAGGCATTCTATACCTGTCTTTTAGGCAGCGGAGTAGGTGCAGGAAATTTGATTCTGTTTTTTTCTTTGTAGGATGACAGGGATAGGGAAATCCCTTCATGGGCTTTCCTTCAGGGGTTATTTGTGCTCTCTTCCTATAGAGAGGAAGGTGTAGGCATTCTATAGCTATCTTTTTGGCAGGGGAGTAGGTGCAGGAGATTTCATTCTGTTTTTTTCTTTATAGGATGACAGGGAGGAAGGAAATCCCTTCATGGGCTTTTCTTCAGGGATGCTTTGTCTTCTCTTCCTATAGAGAGGAAGGTGTAGGCATCCTATAGGTGTCTTTTAGGCAGGGGAGTCGGTGCAGGAGTTTTGATTCTGTTTTTTTCTTTGTAGGATGACAGGGAGAGGGAAATCCCTTCATGGCCTTTCCTTCAGGGATGCTTTGGCCTCTCGTAATATAGAGAGGAAGGTGTAGGCATTCTATACCTGTCTTTTAGGCAGCGGAGTAGGTGCAGGAAATTTGATTCTGTTTTTTTCTTTGTAGGATGACAGGGAGAGGGAAATCCCTTCATGGGCTTTCCTTCCGGGGTTATTTGTGCTCTCTTCCTATAGAGAGGAAGGTGTAGGCATTCTATAGCTATCTTTTTCGCAGGGGAGTAGGTGCAGGAGATTTCATTCTGTTTTTTTCTTTATAGGATGACAGGGAGGAAGGAAATCCCTTCATGGGCTTTTCTTCAGGGATGCTTTGTCTTCTCTTCCTATAGAGAGGAAGGTGTAGGCATCCTATAGGTGTCTTTTAGGCAGGGGAGTCGGTGCAGGAGTTTTGATTCTGTTTTTTTCTTTGTAGGATGACAGGGAGAGGGAAATCCCTTCATGGGCTTTCCTTCAGGGGTTATTTGTGCTCTCTTCCTATAGAGAGGAAGGTGTAGGCATTCTATAGCTGTCTTAGGCAGGGGAGTCGGTGCAGGAGTTTTGATTCTGTTTTTTTTTTTATAGGATGACAGGGTGAAGGAAATCCCTTCATGGGCTTTCCTTCAGGGGTTATTTGTGCTCTCTTCCTATAGAGAGGAAGGTGTAGGCATTCTATAGCTGTCTTTTAGGCAGGGGAGTAGGTGCAGGAGATTTGATTCTGTTTTTTTCTTTATAGGATGACAGGGAGGAAGGAAATCCCTTCATGGGCTTTTCTTCATGGATGCTTTGTCTTCTCTTCCTATAGAGAGGAAGGTGTAGGAATCCTATGGGTGTCTTTTAGGCAGGGGAGTCATTGCAGGAGTTTTAATTCTGTTTTTTTTCTTTGTAGAATGACAGGGAGAGGGAAATCGCTTCATGGCCTTTCCTTCAGGGATGCTTTGGCCTCTCTTCCTATAGAGAGGAAGGTGTAGGCATTCTATAGTCTTTTAGGCAGGGGAGTCGGTGCAGGAGATTTGATTCTGTTTTTTTCTTTGTAGGATGACACGGAGGAAGGAAATCCCTGCATGGGCTTTTCTTCAGGGATGCTTTGTCTTCTCTTCCTACAGAGAGGAAGGTGTAGGCATCCTATAGGTGTCTTTTAGGCAGGGGAGTTGGTGCAGGAGTTTTGATTCTGTTTTTTTCTTTGTAGGATGACAGGGAGGAAGGAAATCCCTTCATGGGCTTTTCTTCAGGGATGCTTTGTCTTCTCTTCCTATAGAGAGGAAGGTGTAGGCATCCTATACGTGTCTTTTAGGCAGGGGAGTCGGTGCAGGAGTTTTGATTCTGTTTTTTTCTTTGTAGGATGACAGGGAGAGGGAAATCCCTTCATGGGCTTTCCTTCAGGGATGCTTTGGCCTCTCGTCCTATAGAGAGGAAGGTGTAGGCATTCTATACCTGTCTTTTAGGCAGCGGAGTAGGTGCAGGAAATTTGATACTGTTTTTTTCTTTGTAGGATGACAGGGAGAGGGAAATCCCTTCATGGGCTTTCCTTCAGGGGTTATTTGTGCTCTCTTCCTATAGAGAGGAAGGTGTAGGCATTCTATAGCTATCTTTTAGGTAGGGGAGTAGGTGCAGGAGATTTGATTCTGTTTTTTTCTTTATAGGATGACAGGGAGGAAGGAAATCCCTTCATGGGCTTTTCTTCATGGATGCTTTGTCTTCTCTTCCTATAGAGAGGAAGGTGTAGAAATCCTATGGGTGTCTTTTAGGCAGGGGCGTCGGTGCAGGAGATTTGATTCTGTTTTTTTCTTTGTAGATTGAGAAGGAGGAAGGAAATCCCTTCATCGGCTTTTCTTCAGGGATGCTTTGTCTTCTCTTCCTACAGAGAAGAAGGTGTAGGCATCCTATAGGTGTCTTTTAGGCAGGGGAGTCGGTGCAGGAGTTTTGATTCTGTTTTTTTCTTTGTAGGATGACAGGGAGGAAGGAAATCCCTTCATGGGCTTTTCTTCAGGGATGCTTTGTCTTCTCTTCCTATGGAGAGGAAGGTGTAGGCATCCTATAGGTGTCTTTTAGGCAGGGGAGTCGGTGCAGGAGTTTTGATTCTGTTTTTTTCTTTGTAGGATGACAGGGAGAGGGAAATCCCTTCATGGCCTTTCCTTCAGGGATGCTTTGGCCTCTCGTAATATAGAGAGGAAGGTGTAGGCATTCTATACCTGTCTTTTAGGCAGCAGAGTAGGTGCAGGAAATTTGATTCTGTTTTTTTCTTTGTAGGATGACAGGGAGAGGGAAATCCCTTCATGGGCTTTCCTTCAGGGGTTATTTGTGCTCTCTTCCTATAGAGAGGAAGGTGTAGGCATTCTATACCTGTCTTTTAGGCAAGGGAGTCGGTGCAGGAGTTTTGATTCTGTTTTTTTCTTTATAGGATGACAGGGTGAAGGAAATCCCTTCATGGGCTTTCCTTCAGGGGTTATTTGTGCTCTCTTCCTATAGAGAGGAAGGTGTAGGCATTCTATAGCTGTCTTTTAGGCAGGGGAGTAGGTGCAGGAGATTTGATTCTGTTTTTTTCTTTATAGGTTGACAGGGTGAAGGAAATCCCTTCATGGGCTTTCCTTCAGGGATGCTTTGGCCTCTCTTCCTATAGAGAGGAAGGTGTAGGCATTCTATAGCTGTTTTTTAGGCAGGTGAGTCATTGCAGGAGTTTTAATTCTGTTTTTTTTCTTTGTAGAATGACAGGGAGAGGGAAATCCCTTCATGGCCTTTCCTTCAGGGATGCTTTGGCCTCTCTTCCTATAGAGAGGAAGGTGTAGGCATTCTATAGTCTTTTAGGCAGGGGAGTCGGTGCAGGAGATTTGATTCTGTTTTTTTCTTTGTAGGATGACAGGGAGGAAGGAAATCCCTTCATGGGCTTTTCTTCAGGGATGCTTTGTCTTCTCTTCCTATAGAGAGGAAGGTGTAGGCATCCTATAGGTGTCTTTTAGGCAGAGGAGTCGGTGCAGGAGATTTGATTCTGTTTTTTTCTTTGTAGGATGACAGGGAGAGGGAAATCCCTTCATGGGCTTTCCTTCAGGGATCCTTTGGCCTCTCTTCCTATAGAGAGGAAGGTGTAGGCATTCTATAGTCTTTTAGGCAGGGGAGTCGGTGCAGGAGTTTTGATTCCGTTTTTTTCTTTGTTGGATGACAGGGAGAGGGAAATCCCTTCATGGGCTTTCCTTCAGGGGTTATTTGTGCTCTCTTCCTATAGAGAGGAAGGTGTAGGCATTCTATACCTGTCTTTTAGGCAGGGGAGTCGGTGCAGGAGATTTGATTCTGTTTTTTTCTTTATAGGATGACAGGGTGAAGGAAATCCTTTTATGGGCTTTCCTTCAGGGATGCTTTGGCCTCTCTTCCTATAGAGAGGAAGGTGTAGGCATTCTATAGCTGTTTTTTAGGCAGGTGAGTCGGTGCAGGAGATTTGATTCTGTTTTTTTCTTTGTAGGATGACAGGGAGGAAGGAAATCCCTTCATGGGCTTTTCTTCAGGGATGCTTTGTCTTCTCTTCCTATAGAGAGGAAGGTGTAGGCATCCTATAGGTGTCTTTTAGGCAGGGGAGTCGGTGCAGGAGATTTGATTCTGTTTTTTTCTTTGTAGGATGACAGGGAGAGGGAAATCCCTTCATGGGCTTTCCTTCAGGGGTTATTTGTGCTCTCTTCCTATAGAGAGGAAGGTGTAGGCATTCTATAGCTGTCTTTTAGGCAGGGGAGTCGGTGCAGGAGTTTTAATTCTGTTTTTTTCTTTGTAGAATGACAGGGAGAGGGAAATCCCTTCATGGCTTTTCCTTCAGGGATGCTTTGGCCTCTCTTCCTATAGAGAGGAAGGTGTAGGCATTCTATAGTCTTTTAGGCAGGGGAGTCGGTGCAGGAGATTTGATTCTGTTTTTTTCTTTGTAGGATGACAGGGAGAGGGAAATCCTTTCATGGGCTTTCCTTCAGGGGTTATTTGTGCTCTCTTCCTATAGAGAGGAAGGTGTAGGCATTCTATAGCTGTTTTTTAGGCAGGTGAGTCATTGCAGGAGTTTTAATTCTGTTTTTTTCTTTGTAGAATGACAGGGAGAGGGAAATCCCTTCATGGCCTTTCCTTCAGGGATGCTTTGGCCTCTCTTCCTATAGAGAGGAAGGTGTAGGCATTCTATAGTCTTTTAGGCAGGGGAGTCGGTGCAGGAGATTTGATTCTGTTTTTTTCTTTGTAGGATGACAGGGAGGAAGGAAATCCCTTCATGGGCTTTTCTTCAGGGATGCTTTGTCTTCTCTTCCTATAGAGAGGAAGGTGTAGGCATCCTATAGGTGTCTTTTAGGCAGAGGAGTCGGTGCAGGAGATTTGATTCTGTTTTTTTCTTTGTAGGATGACAGGGAGAGGGAAATCCCTTCATGGGCTTTCCTTCAGGGATCCTTTGGCCTCTCTTCCTATAAAGAGGAAGGTGTAGGCATTCTATAGTCTTTTAGGCAGGGGAGTCGGTGCAGGAGTTTTGATTCCGTTTTTTTCTTTGTTGGATGACAGGGAGAGGGAAATCCCTTCATGGGCTTTCCTTCAGGGGTTATTTGTGCTCTCTTCCTATAGAGAGGAAGGTGTAGGCATTCTATACCTGTCTTTTAGGCAGGGGAGTCGGTGCAGGAGATTTGATTCTGTTTTTTTCTTTATAGGATGACAGGGTGAAGGAAATCCTTTTATGGGCTTTCCTTCAGGGATGCTTTGGCCTCTCTTCCTATAGAGAGGAAGGTGTAGGCATTCTATAGCTGTTTTTTAGACAGGTGAGTCGGTGCAGGAGATTTGATTCTGTTTTTTTCTTTGTAGGATGACAGGGAGGAAGTAAATCCCTTCATGGGCTTTTCTTCAGGGATGCTTTGTCTTCTCTTCCTATAGAGAGGAAGGTGTAGGCATCCTATAGGTGTCTTTTAGGCAGGGGAGTCGGTGCAGGAGATTTGATTCTGTTTTTTTCTTTGTAGGATGACAGGGAGAGGGAAATCCCTTCATGGGCTTTCCTTCAGGGGTTATTTGTGCTCTCTTCCTATAGAGAGGAAGGTGTAGGCATTCTATAGCTGTCTTTTAGGCAGGGGAGTCGGTGCAGGAGATTTGATTCTGTTTTTTTTCTTTGTAGGATGACAGGGAGAGGGAAATCCCTTCATCGGCTTTCCTTCAGGGGTTATTTGTGGTCTCTTCCTATAGAGAGGAAGGTGTAGGCATCCCATAACTGTCTTTTAGGCAGGGGAGTCTGTGCAGGAGATTTGATTCTGTTTTTTTTCTTTATAGGATGACAGGGTGAAGGAAATCCCTTCATGGGCTTTCCTTCAGGGATGCTTTGGCCTCTCTTCCTATGGAGAGGAAGGTGTAGGCATTCTATAGTCTTTTAGGCAGGGAAGTCGGTGCAGGAGATTTGATTCTGTTTTTTTCTTTGTAGGATGACAGGGAGGAAGGAAATCCCTTCATGGGCTTTTCTTCAGGGATGCTTTGTCTTCTCTTCCTACAGAGAAGAAGGTGTAGGCATCCTATAGGTGTCTTTTAGGCAGGGGAGTCGGTGCAGGAGTTTTGATTCTGTTTTTTTCTTTGTAGGATGACAGGGAGGAAGGAAATCCCTTCATGGGCTTTTCTTCAGGGATGCTTTGTCTTCTCTTCCTATGGAGAGGAAGGTGTAGGCATCCTATAGGTGTCTTTTAGGCAGGGGAGTCGGTGCAGGAGTTTTGATTCTGTTTTTTTCTTTGTAGGATGACAGGGAGAGGGAAATCCCTTCATGGCCTTTCCTTCAGGGATGTTTTGGCCTCTCGTAATATAGAGAGGAAGGTGTAGGCATTCTATACCTGTCTTTTAGGCAGCGGAGTAGGTGCAGGAAATTTGATTCTGTTTTTTTCTTTGTAGGATGACAGGGAGAGGGAAATCCCTTCATGGGCTTTCCTTCAGGGGTTATTTGTGCTCTCTTCCTATAGAGAGGAAGGTGTAGGCATTCTATAGCTGTCTTTTAGGCAGGGGAGTGGGTGCAGGAGATTTGATTCTGTTTTTTTCTTTCTAGGTTGACAGGGTGAAGGAAATCCCTTCATGGGCTTTCCTTCAGGGATGCTTTGGCCTCTCTTCCTATAGAGAAGAAGGTGTAGGCATTCAATAGCTGTTTTTTAGGCAGGTGAGTCATTGCAGGAGTTTTAATTCTGTTTTTTTCTTTGTAGAATGACAGGGAGAGGGAAATCCCTTCATGGCCTTTCCTTCAGGGATGCTTTGGCCTCTCTTCCTATAGAGAGGAAGGTGTAGGCATTCTATAGTCTTTTAGGCAGGGGAGTCGGTGCAGGAGTTTTGATTCTGTTTTTTTCTTTGTAGGATGACAGGGAGGAAGGAAATCCCTTCATGGGCTTTTCTTCAGGGATGCTTTGTCTTCTCTTCCAATAGAGAGGAAGGTGTAGGCATCCTATACGTGTCTTTTAGGCAGGGGAGTCGGTGCAGGAGTTTTGATTCTGTTTTTTTCTTTGTAGGATGACAGGGAGAGGGAAATCCCTTCATGGGCTTTCCTTCAGGGATGCTTTGGCCTCTCGTCCTATAGAGAGGAAGGTGTAGGCATTCTATACCTGTCTTTTAGGCAGCGGAGTAGGTGCAGGAAATTTGATACTGTTTTTTTCTTTGTAGGATGACAGGGAGAGGGAAATCTCTTCATGGGCTTTCCTTCAGGGGTTATTTTTGCTCTCTTCCTATAGAGAGGAAGGTGTAGGCATTCTATACCTATCTTTTAGGCAGGGGAGTAGGTGCAGGAGATTTGATTGTTTTTTTCTTTATAGGATGACAGGGAGGAAGGAAATCCCTTCATGGGCTTTATTTCAGGGATGCTTTGTCTTCTCTTCCTATAGAGAGGAAGGTGTAGGCATCCTATAGGTGTCTTTTAGGCAGGGGAGTCGGTGCACGAGTTTTGATTCTGTTTTTTTCTTTGTAGGATGACAGGGAGAGGGAATTCCCTCCATGGGCTTTCCTTCAAGGATGCTTTGCCCTCTCGTCCTATAGAGAGGAAGGTGTAGGCATTCTATACCTGTCTTTTAGGCAGGGGAGTCGGTGCAGGAGTTTTGATTCTGTTTTTTTCTTTGTAGGATGACAGGGAGAGGGAAATACCTTCATGGGCTTTCCTTCAGGGATGCTTTGGCCTCTCTTCCTATAGAGAGGAAGGTGTAGGCATTCTATAGTCTTTTAGGCAGGGGAGTAGGTGCAGGAGATTTGATTCTGTTTTTTTCTTTATAGGTTGACAGGGTGAAGGAAATCCCTTCATGGCCTTTCCTTCAGGGATGCTTTGGCCTCTCTTCCTATAGAGAGGAAGGTGTAGGCATTCTATAGCTGTTTCTTAGGCTGGTGAGTCGGTGCAGGAGTTTTAATTCTATTTTTTTCTTTGTAGGATGACAGGGAGAGGGAAATCCCTTCATGGGCTTTCCTTCTGGGATGCTTTGGCCTCTCTTCCTATAGAGAGGAAGGTGTAGGCATTCTATAGTCTTTTAGGCAGGGGAGTAGGTGCAGGAGATTTGATTCTGTTTTTTTCTTTGTACGATGACAGGGAGGAAGGAAATCCCTTCATGGGCTTTTCTTCAGGGATGCTTTGTCTTCTCTTCCTACTGAGAGGAATGTGTATGCATCCTATAGGTGTCTTTTAGGCAGGGGAGTCGGTGTAGGAGATTTGATTCTGTTTTTTTCTTTGTAGGATGACAGGGAGAGGGAAATCCCTTCATGGGCTTTCCTTCAGGGATCCTTTGGCCTCTCTTCCTATAGAGAGGAAGGTGTAGGCATTCTATAGCTGTCTTTTAGGCAGGGGCGTAGGTGCAGGAGATTTGATTCTGTTTTTTTCTTTATAGGATGACAGGGAGAGGGAAATCCCTTCATGGGCTTTCCTTCAGGGATGCTTTGGCTTCTCTTCCTAGAGAGAGGAAGGTGTAGGCATTCTATAGCTGTCTTTTAGGCAGGGGAGTAGGTGCAGGAGATTTGATTCTGTTTTTTTCTTTATAGGTTGACAGGGTGAAGGAAATCCCTTCATGGGCTTTCCTTCAGGGATGCTTTGGCCTCTCTTCCTATAGAGAAGAAGGTGTAGGCATTCTATAGCTGTTTTTTAGGCAGGTGAGTCATTGCAGGAGTTTTAATTCTGTTTTTTTCTTTGTAGAATGACAGGGAGAGGGAAATCCCTTCATGGCCTTTCCTTCAGGGATGCTTTGGCCTCTCTTCCTATAGAGAGGAAGGTGTAGGCATTCTATAGTCTTTTAGGCAGGGGAGTCGGTGCAGGAGATTTGATTCTGTTTTTTTCTTTGTACGATGACAGGGAGGAAGGAAATCCCTTCATGGGCTTTTCTTCAGGGATGCTTTGTCTTCTCTTCCTACAGAGAGGAAGGTGTAGGCATCCTATAGGTGTCTTTTAGGCAGGGGAGTTGGTGCAGGAGTTTTGATTCTGTTTTTTTCTTTGTAGGATGACAGGGAGGAAGGAAATCCCTTCATGGGCTTTTCTTCAGGGATGCTTTGTCTTCTCTTCCAATAGAGAGGAAGGTGTAGGCATCCTATACGTGTCTTTTAGGCAGGGGAGTCGGTGCAGGAGTTTTGATTCTGTTTTTTTCTTTGTAGGATGACAGGGAGAGGGAAATCCCTTCATGGGCTTTCCTTCAGGGATGCTTTGGCCTCTCGTCCTATAGAGAGGAAGGTGTAGGCATTCTATACCTGTCTTTTAGGCAGCGGAGTAGGTGCAGGAAATTTGATACTGTTTTTTTCTTTGTAGGATGACAGGGAGAGGGAAATCTCTTCATGGGCTTTCCTTCAGGGGTTATTTTTGCTCTCTTCTTATAGAGAGGAAGGTGTAGGCATTCTATACCTATCTTTTAGGCAGGGGAGTAGGTGCAGGAGATTTGATTGTTTTTTTCTTTATAGGATGACAGGGAGGAAGGAAATCCCTTCATGGGCTTTATTTCAGGGATGCTTTGTCTTCTCTTCCTATAGAGAGGAAGGTGTAGGCATCCTATAGGTGTCTTTTAGGCAGGGGAGTCGGTGCAGGAGTTTTGATTCTGTTTTTTTCTTTGTAGGATGACAGGGAGAGGGAATTCCCTCCATGGGCTTTCCTTCAGGGATGCTTTGCCCTCTCGTCCTATAGAGAGGAAGGTGTAGGCATTCTATACCTGTCTTTTAGGCAGGGGAGTCGGTGCAGGAGTTTTGATTCTGTTTTTTTCTTTGTAGGATGACAGGGAGAGGGAAATACCTTCATGGGCTTTCCTTCAGGGATGCTTTGGCCTCTCTTCCTATAGAGAGGAAGGTGTAGGCATTCTATAGTCATTTAGGCAGGGGAGTAGGTGCAGGAGATTTGATTCTGTTTTTTTCTTTATAGGTTGACAGGGTGAAGGAAATCCCTTCATGGGCTTTCCTTCAGGGATGCTTTGGCCTCTCTTCCTATAGAGAGGAAGGTGTAGGCATTCTATAGCTGTTTTTTAGGCAGGTGAGTCATTGCAGGAGTTTTAATTCTGTTTTTTTCTTTGTAGAATGACAGGGAGAGGGAAATCCCTTCATGGCCTTTCCTTCAGGGATGCTTTGGCCTCTCTTCCTATAGAGAGGAAGGTGTAGGCATTCTATAGTCTTTTAGGCAATGGAGTCGGTGCAGGAGATTTGATTCTGTTTTTTTCTTTGTAGGATGACAGGGAGGAAGGAAATCCCTTCATGGGCTTTTCTTCAGGGATGCTTTGTCTTCTCTTCCTATAGAGAGGAAGGTGTAGGCATCCTATAGGTGTCTTTTAGGCAGAGGAGTCGGTGCAGGAGATTTGATTCTGTTTTTTTCTTTGTAGGATGACAGGGAGAGGGAAATCCCTTCATGGGCTTTCCTTCAGGGATCCTTTGGCCTCTCTTCCTATAGAGAGGAAGGTGTAGGCATTCTATAGTCTTTTAGGCAGGGGAGTCGGTGCAGGAGTTTTGATTCCGTTTTTTTCTTTGTTGGATGACAGGGAGAGGGAAATCCCTTCATCGGCTTTCCTTCAGGGGTTATTTGTGCTCTCTTCCTATAGAGAGGAAGGTGTAGGCATTCTATACCTGTCTTTTAGGCAGGGGAGTCGGTGCAGGAGATTTGATTCTGTTTTTTTCTTTATAGGATGACAGGGTGAATGAAATCCTTTTATGGGCTTTCCTTCAGGGATGCTTTGGCCTCTCTTCCTATAGAGAGGAAGGTGTAGGCATTCTATAGCTGTTTTTTAGGCAGGTGAGTCGGTGCAGGAGATTTGATTCTGTTTTTTTCTTTGTAGGATGACAGGGAGGAAGGAAATCCCTTCATGGGCTTTTCTTCAGGGATGCTTTGTCTTCTCTTCCTATAGAGAGGAAGGTGTAGGCATCCTATAGGTGTCTTTTAGGCAGGGGAGTCGGTGCAGGAGATTTGATTCTGTTTTTTTCTTTGTAGGATGACAGGGAGAGGGAAATCCCTTCATGGGCTTTCCTTCAGGGGTTATTTGTGCTCTCTTCCTATAGAGAGGAAGGTGTAGGCATTCTATAGCTGTCTTTTAGGCAGGGGAGTCGGTGCAGGAGTTTTAATTCTGTTTTTTTCTTTGTAGAATGACAGGGAGAGGGAAATCCCTTCATGGCTTTTCCTTCTGGGATGCTTTGGCCTCTCTTCCTATAGAGAGGAAGGTGTAGGCATTCTATAGTCTTTTAGGCAGGGGAGTCGGTGCAGGAGATTTGATTCTGTTTTTTTCTTTGTAGGATGACAGGGAGAGGGAAATCCTTTCATGGGCTTTCCTTCAGGGGTTATTTGTGCTCTCTTCCTATAGAGAGGAAGGTGTAGGCATTCTATAGCTGTTTTTTAGGCAGGTGAGTCATTGCAGGAGTTTTAATTCTGTTTTTTTCTTTGTAGAATGACAGGGAGAGGGAAATCCCTTCATGGCCTTTCCTTCAGGGATGCTTTGGCCTCTCTTCCTATAGAGAGGAAGGTGTAGGCATTCTATAGTCTTTTAGGCAGGGGAGTCGGTGCAGGAGATTTGATTCTGTTTTTTTCTTTGTAGGATGACAGGGAGGAAGGAAATCCCTTCATGGGCTTTTCTTCAGGGATGCTTTGTCTTCTCTTCCTATAGAGAGGAAGGTGTAGGCATCCTATAGGTGTCTTTTAGGCAGAGGAGTCGGTGCAGGAGATTTGATTCTGTTTTTTTCTTTGTAGGATGACAGGGAGAGGGAAATCCCTTCATGGGCTTTCCTTCAGGGATCCTTTGGCCTCTCTTCCTATAGAGAGGAAGGTGTAGGCATTCTATAGTCTTTTAGGCAGGGGAGTCGGTGCAGGAGTTTTGATTCCGTTTTTTTCTTTGTTGGATGACAGGGAGAGGGAAATCCCTTCATGGGCTTTCCTTCAGGGGTTATTTGTGCTCTCTTCCTATAGAGAGGAAGGTGTAGGCATTCTATACCTGTCTTTTAGGCAGGGGAGTCGGTGCAGGAGATTTGATTCTGTTTTTTTCTTTATAGGATGACAGGGTGAAGGAAATCCTTTTATGGGCTTTCCTTCAGGGATGCTTTGGCCTCTCTTCCTATAGAGAGGAAGGTGTAGGCATTCTATAGCTGTTTTTTAGGCAGGTGAGTCGGTGCAGGAGATTTGATTCTGTTTTTTTCTTTGTAGGATGACAGGGAGGAAGGAAATCCCTTCATGGGCTTTTCTTCAGGGATGCTTTGTCTTCTCTTCCTATAGAGAGGAAGGTGTAGGCATCCTATAGGTGTCTTTTAGGCAGGGGAGTCGGTGCAGGAGATTTGATTCTGTTTTTTTCTTTGTAGGATGACAGGGAGAGGGAAATCCCTTCATGGGCTTTCCTTCAGGGGTTATTTGTGCTCTCTTCCTATAGAGAGGAAGGTGTAGGCATTCTATAGCTGTCTTTTAGGCAGGGGAGTCGGTGCAGGAGATTTGATTCTGTTTTTTTTTTCTTTGTAGGATGACAGGGAGAGGGAAATCCCTTCATCGACTTTCCTTCAGGGGTTATTTGTGGTCTCTTCCTATAGAGAGGAAGGTGTAGGCATCCCATAACTGTCTTTTAGGCAGGGGAGTCGGTGCAGGAGATTTGATTCTGTTTTTTTCTTTATAGGATGACAGGGTGAAGGAAATCCCTTCATGGGCTTTCCTTCAGGGATGCTTTGGCCTCTCTTCCTATGGAGAGGAAGGTGTAGGCATTCTATAGTCTTTTAGGCAGGGAAGTCGGTGCAGGAGATTTGATTCTGTTTTTTTCTTTGTAGGATGACAGGGAGGAAGGAAATCCCTTCATGGGCTTTTCTTCAGGGATGCTTTGTCTTCTCTTCCTACAGAGAAGAAGGTGTAGGCATCCTATAGGTGTCTTTTAGGCAGGGGAGTCGGTGCAGGAGTTTTGATTCTGTTTTTTTCTTTGTAGGATGACAGGGAGGATGGAAATCCCTTCATGGGCTTTTCTTCAGGGATGCTTTGTCTTCTCTTCCTATGGAGAGGAAGGTGTAGGCATCCTATAGGTGTCTTTTAGGCAGGGGAGTCGGTGCAGGAGATTTGATTCTGTTTTTTTCTTTGTAGGATGACAGGGAGAGGGAAATCCCTTCATGGCCTTTCCTTCAGGGATGTTTTGGCCTCTCGTAATATAGAGAGGAAGGTGTAGGCATTCTATACCTGTCTTTTAGGCAGCGGAGTAGGTGCAGGAAATTTGATTCTGTTTTTTTCTTTGTAGGATGACAGGGAGAGGGAAATCCCTTCATGGGCTTTCCTTCAGGGGTTATTTGTGCTCTCTTCCTATAGAGAGGAAGGTGTAGGCATTCTATAGCTGTCTTTTAGGCAGGGGAGTAGGTGCAGGAGATTTGATTCTGTTTTTTTCTTTCTAGGTTGACAGGGTGAAGGAAATCCCTTCATGGGCTTTCCTTCAGGGATGCTTTGGCCTCTCTTCCTATAGAGAAGAAGGTGTAGGCATTCTATAGCTGTTTTTTAGGCAGGTGAGTCATTGCAGGAGTTTTAATTCTGTTTTTTTCTTTGTAGAATGACAGGGAGAGGGAAATCCCTTCATGGCCTTTCCTTCAGGGATGCTTTGGCCTCTCTTCCTATAGAGAGGAAGGTGTAGGCATTCTATAGTCTTTTAGGCAGGGGAGTCGGTGCAGGAGATTTGATTCTGTTTTTTTCTTTGTAGGATGACACGGAGGAAGGAAATCCCTTCATGGGCTTTTCTTCAGGGATGCTTTGTCTTCTCTTCCTATAGAGAGGAAGGTGTAGGCATCCTATAGGTGTCTTTTAGGCAGAGGAGTCGGTGCAGGAGATTTGATTCTGTTTTTTTCTTTGTAGGATGACAGGGAGAGGGAAATCCCTTCATGGGCTTTCCTTCAGGGATCCTTTGGCCTCTCTTCCTATAGAGAGGAAGGTGTAGGCATTCTATAGTCTTTTAGGCAGGGTAGTCGGTGCAGGAGTTTTGATTCCGTTTTTTTCTTTGTTGGATGACAGGGAGAGGGAAATCCCTTCATGGGCTTTCCTTCAGGGGTTATTTGTGCTCTCTTCCTATAGAGAGGAAGGTGTAGGCATTCTATACCTGTCTTTTAGGCAGGGGAGTCGGTGCAGGAGATTTGATTCTGTTTTTTTCTTTATAGGATGACAGGGTGAAGGAAATCCTTTTATGGGCTTTCCTTCAGGGATGCTTTGGCCTCTCTTCCTATAGAGAGGAAGGTGTAGGCATTCTATAGCTGTTTTTTAGGCAGGTGAGTCGGTGCAGGAGATTTGATTCTGTTTTTTTCTTTGTAGGATGACAGGGAGGAAGGAAATCCCTTCATGGGCTTTTCTTCAGGGATGCTTTGTCTTCTCTTCCTATAGAGAGGAAGGTGTAGGCATCCTATAGGTGTCTTTTAGGCAGGGGAGTCGGTGCAGGAGATTTGATTCTGTTTTTTTCTTTGTAGGATGACAGGGAGAGGGAAATCCCTTCATGGGCTTTCCTTCAGGGGTTATTTGTGCTCTCTTCCTATAGAGAGGAAGGTGTAGGCATTCTATAGCTGTCTTTTAGGCAGGGGAGTCGGTGCAGGAGATTTGATTCTGTTTTTTTTCTTTGTAGGATGACAGGGTGAAGGAAATCCCTTCATGGGCTTTCCTTCATGGATGCTTTGGCCTCTCTTCCTATGGAGAGGAAGGTGTAGGCATTCTATAGTCTTTTAGGCAGGGAAGTCGGTGCAGGAGATTTGATTCTGTTTTTTTCTTTGTAGGATGACAGGGAGGAAGGAAATCCCTTCATGGGCTTTTCTTCAGGGATGCTTTGTCTTCTCTTCCTACAGAGAAGAAGGTGTAGGCATCCTATAGGTGTCTTTTAGGCAGGGGAGTCGGTGCAGGAGTTTTGATTCTGTTTTTTTCTTTGTAGGATGACAGGGAGGATGGAAATCCCTTCATGGGCTTTTCTTCAGGGATGCTTTGTCTTCTCTTCCTACAGAGAAGAAGGTGTAGGCATCCTATAGGTGTCTTTTAGGCAGGGGAGTCGGTGCAGGAGTTTTGATTCTGTTTTTTTCTTTGTAGGATGACAGGGAGAGGGAAATCCCTTCATGGCCTTTCCTTCAGGGATGTTTTGGCCTCTCGTAATATAGAGAGGAAGGTGTAGGCATTCTATACCTGTCTTTTAGGCAGCGGAGTAGGTGCAGGAAATTTGATTCTGTTTTTTTCTTTGTAGGATGACAGGGAGAGGGAAATCCCTTCATGGGCTTTCCTTCAGGGGTTATTTGTGCTCTCTTCCTATAGAGAGGAAGGTGTAGGCATTCTATAGCTGTCTTTTAGGCAGGGGAGTAGGTGCAGGAGATTTGATTCTGTTTTTTTCTTTCTAGGTTGACAGGGTGAAGGAAATCCCTTCATGGGCTTTCCTTCAGGGATGCTTTGGCCTCTCTTCCTATAGAGAAGAAGGTGTAGGCATTCTATAGCTGTTTTTTAGGCAGGTGAGTCATTGCAGGAGTTTTAATTCTGTTTTTTTCTTTGTAGAATGACAGGGAGAGGGAAATCCCTTCATGGCCTTTCCTTCAGGGATGCTTTGGCCTCTCTTCCTATAGAGAGGAAGGTGTACGCATTCTATAGTCTTTTAGGCAGGGGAGTCGGTGCAGGAGATTTGATTCTGTTTTTTTCTTTGTAGGATGACAGGGAGGAAGGAAATCCCTTCATGGGCTTTTCTTCAGGGATGCTTTGTCTTCTCTTCCTACAGAGAGGAAGGTGTAGGCATCCTATAGGTGTCTTTTAGGCAGGGGAGTTGGTGCAGGAGTTTTGATTCTGTTTTTTTCTTTGTAGGATGACAGGGAGGAAGGAAATCCCTTCATGGGCTTTTCTTCAGGGATGCTTTGTCTTCTCTTCCAATAGAGAGGAAGGTGTAGGCATCCTATACGTGTCTTTTAGGCAGGGGAGTCGGTGCAGGAGTTTTGATTCTGTTTTTTTCTTTGTAGGATGACAGGGAGAGGGAAATCCCTTCATGGGCTTTCCTTCAGGGATGCTTTGGCCTCTCGTCCTATAGAGAGGAAGGTGTAGGCATTCTATACCTGTCTTTTAGGCAGCGGAGTAGGTGCAGGAAATTTGATACTGTTTTTTTCTTTGTAGGATGACAGGGAGAGGGAAATCTCTTCATGGGCTTTCCTTCAGGGGTTATTTTTGCTCTCTTCCTATAGAGAGGAAGGTGTAGGCATTCTATACCTATCTTTTAGGCAGGGGAGTAGGTGCAGGAGATTTGATTGTTTTTTTCTTTATAGGATGACAGGGAGGAAGGAAATCCCTTCATGGGCTTTATTTCAGGGATTCTTTTTCTTCTCTTCCTATAGAGAGGAAGGTGTAGGCATCCTATAGGTGTCTTTTAGGCAGGGGAGTCGGTGCAGGAGTTTTGATTCTGTTTTTTTCTTTGTAGGATGACAGGGAGAGGGAATTCCCTCCATGGGCTTTCCTTCAGGGATGCTTTGCCCTCTCGTCCTATAGAGAGGAAGGTGTAGGCATTCTATACCTGTCTTTTAGGCAGGGGAGTCGGTGCAGGAGTTTTGATTCTGTTTTTTTCTTTGTAGGATGACAGGGAGAGGGAAATCCCTTCATGGGCTTTCCTTCAGGGATGCTTTGGCCTCTCTTCCTATAGAGAGGAAGGTGTAGGCATTCTATAGTCTTTTAGGCAGGGGAGTAGGTGCAGGAGATTTGATTCTGTTTTTTTCTTTGTAGGATGACAGGGTGAAGGAAATCCCTTCATGGCCTTTCCTTCAGGGATGCTTTGGCCTCTCTTCCTATAGAGAGGAAGGTGTAGGCATTCTATAGCTGTTTCTTAGGCTGGTGAGTCGGTGCAGGAGTTTTGATTCTGTTTTTTTCTTTGTAGGATGACAGGGAGAGGGAAATACCTTCATGGGCTTTCCTTCAGGGATGCTTTGGCCTCTCTTCCTATAGAGAGGAAGGTGTAGGCATTCTATAGTCTTTTAGGCAGGGGAGTAGGTGCAGGAGTTTTGATTCTGTTTTTTTCTTTGTAGGATGACAGGGTGAAGGAAATCCCTTCATGGCCTTTCCTTCAGGGATGCTTTGGCCTCTCTTCCTATAGAGAGGAAGGTGTAGGCATTCTATAGCTGTTTCTTAGGCTGGTGAGTCGGTGCAGGAGTTTTAATTCTATTTTTTTCTTTGTAGGATGACAGGGAGAGGGAAATCCCTTCATGGGCTTTCCTTCAGGGATGCTTTGGCCTCTCGTCCTATAGAGAGGAAGGTGTAGGCATTCTATACCTGTCTTTTAGGCAGCGGAGTAGGTGCAGGAAATTTGATACTGTTTTTTTCTTTGTAGGATGACAGGGAGAGGGAAATCTCTTCATGGGCTTTCCTTCAGGGGTTATTTTTGCTCTCTTCCTATAGAGAGGAAGGTGTAGGCATTCTATACCTATCTTTTAGGCAGGGGAGTAGGTGCAGGAGATTTGATTGTTTTTTTCTTTATAGGATGACAGGGAGGAAGGAAATCCCTTCATGGGCTTTATTTCAGGGATGCTTTGTCTTCTCTTCCTATAGAGAGGAAGGTGTAGGCATCCTATAGGTGTCTTTTAGGCAGGGGAGTCGGTGCAGGAGTTTTGATTCTGTTTTTTTCTTTGTAGGATGACAGGGAGAGGGAATTCCCTCCATGGGCTTTCCTTCAGGGATGCTTTGCCCTCTCGTCCTATAGAGAGGAAGGTGTAGGCATTCTATACCTGTCTTTTAGGCAGGGGAGTCGGTGCAGGAGTTTTGATTCTGTTTTTTTCTTTGTAGGATGACAGGGAGAGGGAAATACCTTCATGGGCTTTCCTTCAGGGATGCTTTGGCCTCTCTTCCTATAGAGAGGAAGGTGTAGGCATTCTATAGTCTTTTAGGCAGGGGAGTAGGTGCAGGAGATTTGATTCTGTTTTTTTCTTTATAGGTTGACAGGGTGAAGGAAATCCCTTCATGGCCTTTCCTTCAGGGATGCTTTGGCCTCTCTTCCTATAGAGAGGAAGGTGTAGGCATTCTATAGCTGTTTCTTAGGCTGGTGAGTCGGTGCAGGAGTTTTAATTCTATTTTTTTCTTTGTAGGATGACAGGGAGAGGGAAATCCCTTCATGGGCTTTCCTTCTGGGATGCTTTGGCCTCTCTTCCTATAGAGAGGAAGGTGTAGGCATTCTATAGTCTTTTAGGCAGGGGAGTAGGTGCAGGAGATTTGATTCTGTTTTTTTCTTTGTACGATGACAGGGAGGAAGGAAATCCCTTCATGGGCTTTTCTTCAGGGATGCTTTGTCTTCTCTTCCTACTGAGAGGAAGGTGTAGGAATCCTATAGGTGTCTTTTAGGCAGGGGAGTTGGTGCAGGAGTTTTGATTCTGTTTTTTTCTTTGTAGGATGACAGGGAGGAAGGAAATCCCTTCATGGGCTTTTCTTCAGGGATGCTTTGTCTTCTCTTCCAATAGAGAGGAAGGTGTAGGCATTCTATACCTGTCTTTTAGGCAGCGGAGTAGGTGCAGGAAATTTGATACTGTTTTTTTCTTTGTAGGATGACAGGGAGAGGGAAATCTCTTCATGGGCTTTCCTTCAGGGGTTATTTTTGCTCTCTTCCTATAGAGAGGAAGGTGTAGGCATTCTATACCTATCTTTTAGGCAGGGGAGTAGGTGCAGGAGATTTGATTGTTTTTTTCTTTATAGGATGACAGGGAGGAAGGAAATCCCTTCATGGGCTTTTCTTCAGGGATGCTTTGTCTTCTCTTCCTATAGAGAGGAAGGTGTAGGCATCCTATAGGTGTCTTTTAGGCAGGGGAGTCGGTGCAGGAGTTTTGATTCTGTTTTTTTCTTTGTAGGATGACAGGGAGAGGGAAATCCCTTCATGGGCTTTCCTTCAGGGATCCTTTGGCCGCTCTTCCTATAGAGAGGAAGGTGTAGGCATTCTATAGCTGTCTTTTAGGCAGGGGCGTAGGTGCAGGAGATTTGATTCTGTTTTTTTCTTTATAGGATGACAGGGAGAGGGAAATCCCTTCATGGGCTTTCCTTCAGGGATGCTTTGGCTTCTCTTCCTAGAGAGAGGAAGGTGTAGGCATTCTATAGCTGTCTTTTAGGCAGGGGAGTAGGTGCAGGAGATTTGATTCTGTTTTTTTCTTTATAGGTTGACAGGGTGAAGGAAATCCCTTCATGGGCTTTCCTTCAGGGATGCTTTGGCCTCTCTTCCTATAGAGAAGAAGGTGTAGGCATTCTATAGCTGTTTTTTAGGCAGGTGAGTCATTGCAGTAGTTTTAATTCTGTTTTTTTCTTTGTAGAATGACAGGGAGAGGGAAATCTCTTCATGGCCTTTCCTTCAGGGATGCTTTGGCCTCTCTTCCTATAGAGAGGAAGGTGTAGGCATTCTATAGTCTTTTAGGCAGGGGAGTCGGTGCAGGAGATTTGATTCTGTTTTTTTCTTTGTAGGATGACAGGGAGGAAGGAAATCCCTTCATGGGCTTTTCTTCAGGGATGCTTTGTCTTCTCTTCCTACAGAGAGGAAGGTGTAGGAATCCTATAGGTGTCTTTTAGGCAGGGGAGTTGGTGCAGGAGTTTTGATTCTGTTTTTTTCTTTGTAGGATGACAGGGAGGAAGGAAATCCCTTCATGGGCTTTTCTTCAGGGATGCTTTGTCTTCTCTTCCAATAGAGAGGAAGGTGTAGGCATCCTATACGTGTCTTTTAGGCAGGGGAGTCGGTGCAGGAGTTTTGATTCTGTTTTTTTCTTTGTAGGATGACAGGGAGAGGGAAATCCCTTCATGGGCTTTCCTTCAGGGATGCTTTGGCCTCTCGTCCTATAGAGAGGAAGGTGTAGGCATTCTATACCTGTCTTTTAGGCAGCGGAGTAGGTGCAGGAAATTTGATACTGTTTTTTTCTTTGTAGGATGACAGGGAGAGGGAAATCTCTTCATGGGCTTTCCTTCAGGGGTTATTTGTGCTCTCTTCCTATAGAGAGGAAGGTGTAGGCATTCTATACCTATCTTTTAGGCAGGGGAGTAGGTGCAGGAGATTTGATTGTTTTTTTCTTTATAGGATGACAGGGAGGAAGGAAATCCCTTCATGGGCTTTTCTTCAGGGATGCTTTGTCTTCTCTTCCTATAGAGAGGAAGGTGTAGGCATCCTATAGGTGTCTTTTAGGCAGGGGAGTCGGTGCAGGAGTTTTGATTCTGTTTTTTTCTTTGTAGGATGACAGGGAGAGGGAATTCCCTCCATGGGCTTTCCTTCAGGGATGCTTTGCCCTCTCGTCCTATAGAGAGGAAGGTGTAGGCATTCTATACCTGTCTTTTAGGCAGGGGAGTCGGTGCAGGAGTTTTGATTCTGTTTTTTTCTTTGTAGGATGACAGGGAGAGGGAAATACCTTCATGGGCTTTCCTTCAGGGATGCTTTGGCCTCTCTTCCTATAGAGAGGAAGGTGTAGGCATTCTATAGTCTTTTAGGCAGGGGAGTAGGTGCAGGAGATTTGATTCTGTTTTTTTCTTTATAGGTTGACAGGGTGAAGGAAATCCCTTCATGGCCTTTCCTTCAGGGATGCTTTGGCCTCTCTTCCTATAGAGAGGAAGGTGTAGGCATTCTATAGCTGTTTCTTAGGCTGGTGAGTCGGTGCAGGAGTTTTAATTCTATTTTTTTCTTTGTACGATGACAGGGAGGAAGGAAATCCCTTCATGGGCTTTTCTTCAGGGATGCTTTGTCTTCTCTTCCTACTGAGAGGAATGTGTATGCATCCTATAGGTGTCTTTTAGGCAGGGGAGTCGGTGTAGGAGATTTGATTCTGTTTTTTTCTTTGTAGGATGACAGGGAGAGGGAAATCCCTTCATGGGCTTTCCTTCAGGGATCCTTTGGCCTCTCTTCCTATAGAGAGGAAGGTGTAGGCATTCTATAGCTGTCTTTTAGGCAGGGGCGTAGGTGCAGGAGATTTGATTCTGTTTTTTTCTTTATAGGATGACAGGGAGAGGGAAATCCCTTCATGGGCTTTCCTTCAGGGATGCTTTGGCTTCTCTTCCTAGAGAGAGGAAGGTGTAGGCATCCTATAGGTGTCTTTTAGGCAGGGGAGTCGGTGCAGGAGTTTTGATTCTGTTTTTTTCTTTGTAGGATGACAGGGAGAGGGAAATCCCTTCATGGGCTTTCCTTCAGGGATGCTTTGGCCTCTCGTCCTATAGAGAGGAAGGTGTAGGCATCCTATAACTGTCTTTTAGGCAGGGGAGTAGGTGCAGGAGATTTGATTCTGTTTTTTTCTTTATAGGATGACAGGGAGGAAGGAAATCCCTTCATGGGCTATTCTTCAGGGATGCTTTGGCCTCTCTTCCTATAGAGAGGAAGGTGTAGGCATTCTATAGTCTTTTAGGCAGGGGAGTAGGTGCAGGAGATTTGATTCTGTTTTTTTCTTTATAGGTTGACAGGGTGAAGAAAATCCCTTCATGGGCTTTCCTTCAGGGATGCTTTGGCCTCTCGTCCTATAGAGAGGAAGGTGTAGGCATTCTATACCTGTATTTTAGGCAGGGGAGTCGGTGCAGGAGTTTTGATTCTGTTTTTTTCTTTGTAGGATGACAGGGAGAGGGAAATACCTTCATGGGCTTTCCTTCAGGGATGCTTTGGCCTCTCTTCCTATAGAGAGGAAGGTGTAGGCATTCTATAGTCTTTTAGGCAGGGGAGTCGGTGCAGGAGATTTGATTCTGTTTTTTTCTTTGTAGGATGACAGGGAGGAAGGAAATCCCTTCATGGGCTTTTCTTCAGGGATGCTTTGTCTTCTCTTCCTACTGAGAGGAATGTGTATGCATCCTATAGGTGTCTTTTAGGCAGGGGAGTCGGTGCAGGAGATTTGATTCTGTTTTTTTCTTTGTAGGATGACAGGGAGAGGGAAATCCCTTCATGGGCTTTCCTTCAGGGATCCTTTGGCCTCTCTTCCTATAGAGAGGAAGGTGAAGGCATTCTATAGCTGTCTTTTAGGCAGGGGAGTCGGTGCAGGAGTTTTGATTCTGTTTTTTTCTTTGTAGGATGACAGGGAGAGGGAAATCCCTTCATGGGCTTTCCTTCAGGGATGCTTTGCCCTCTCGTCCTATAGAGAGGAAGGTGTAGGCATTCTATACCTGTCTTTTAGGCAGGGGAGTCGGTGCAGGAGTTTTGATTCTGTTTTTTTCTTTGTAGGATGACAGGGAGAGGGAAATACCTTCATGGGCTTTCCTTCAGGGATGCTTTGGCCTCTCTTCCTATAGAGAGGAAGGTGTAGGCATTCTATAGTCTTTTAGGCAGGGGAGTAGGTGCAGGAGATTTGATTCTGTTTTTTTCTTTATAGGTTGACAGGGTGAAGGAAATCCCTTCATGGCCTTTCCTTCAGGGATGCTTTGGCCTCTCTTCCTATAGAGAGGAAGGTGTAGGCATTCTATAGCTGTTTCTTAGGCTGGTGAGTCGGTGCAGGAGTTTTAATTCTATTTTTTTCTTTGTACGATGACAGGGAGGAAGGAAATCCCTTCATGGGCTTTTCTTCAGGGATGCTTTGTCTTCTCTTCCTACTGAGAGGAATGTGTATGCATCCTATAGGTGTCTTTTAGGCAGGGGAGTCGGTGTAGGAAATTTGATTCTGTTTTTTTCTTTGTAGGATGACAGGGAGAGGGAAATCCCTTCATGGGCTTTCCTTCAGGGATCCTTTGGCCTCTCTTCCTATAGAGAGGAAGGTGTAGGCATTCTATAGCTGTCTTTTAGGCAGGGGCGTAGGTGCAGGAGATTTGATTCTGTTTTTTTCTTTATAGGATGACAGGGAGAGGGAAATCCCTTCATGGGCTTTCCTTCAGGGATGCTTTGGCTTCTCTTCCTAGAGAGAGGAAGGTGTAGGCATCCTATAGGTGTCTTTTAGGCAGGGGAGTCGGTGCAGGAGTTTTGATTCTGTTTTTTTCTTTGTAGGATGACAGGGAGAGGGAAATCCCTTCATGGGCTTTCCTTCAGGGATGCTTTGGCCTCTCGTCCTATAGAGAGGAAGGTGTAGGCATCCTATAACTGTCTTTTAGGCAGGGGAGTAGGTGCAGGAGATTTGATTCTGTTTTTTTCTTTATAGGATGACAGGGAGGAAGGAAATCCCTTCATGGGCTATTCTTCAGGGATGCTTTGGCCTCTCTTCCTATAGAGAGGAAGGTGTAGGCATTCTTCATCGTGGCCTCTGTGAATGCACACAATAGGGTTTTGACAGCGCCTGCGCTGGTCCTCTCGGAATCTTCTAGAGCTTTTGGAAAAAGTAACAAAGTTTAGAATTGCCCCTATCGCGCATGCTCCGCCCGCCTCAGCCTTCAGTTCCATTTTACCGCCTTGTGGTTAGGAACCTCTCGATCCTAGAGCGATTAAAATAATTCATTTATTGACGGATTTACGGATTTGACTCGGCTTTGTCTTCGGATACTCTCTTTCTCTGTTGCCCCCGACAATCGGACTTCCTGACGCTGCCCGCTTTACGATTTGGCTTGGTTTGCTTCGGAACGTTTTCGTTCCCGCCTTTTTCAATCGAACTGTTCTCCTGTCAAAGGATTCCGTGAGTGATATTTCAGTCTTCCTTCTACTTTATGTCCCGATCCGGCCCCTTTAGTAGATGCGTGGCGTGTTCCCGAAAATTACCATTCTCCGACGGTCACGACCACTGCCTCTTTTGCCTGGGGGACTCTCATCAACCGCAGTCTTGTAGGCATTGTAAAAAATTCACAAAGGCCGCCCTTAAGGCACGTCAACAACGCTTAAAAATCTTCCTTTGGGACAAAACGTTGTCGGCGTCTAGGCCTTCAGATATGGAAACCGCCTCCACAGCTTCAGCTACTCCGCGTTCGGAGGTTCGAATTGTTTCCCCACCTCCAGCTTCAACGGCTAAACCCGTGGAAAAACCTGTAAAAAAGTCCACGTCGACGAAAAAACTCACCACGACGTCGAAGTCCATGTCGACCTCGTCGTCGAAACCTGCAAAAAAGACGAAAACATCTAACAAAAAAGAAAAGTCCAAAGACCTTAGGAAACACTTACCTCCAGTCTCGATGTCCCTGCCGTCTCCACTTCTCGAAGACTCGTCTAGGGATAGGGAATCCCTATCGGAAGCCGCTGCTTCCCTTCCACCTAGGCAGGTGCATACCTCCCCTGCCGGTCTCGAGCAGTTTGGTCAATCTCCGACCCCGAGCCAGCTAGTCCACACCGTTACTAGCCCGGCTATTGCCCCTCTAAGCCCTGTTTCGACCGGGCGGGCATCTCCGGCACGCTCGACGCCGGCGTCGTCTTCTCCATCGTCGAGAGAGCCTTCTCCACCTCGTAAGAAGGCGGCCAAGACCAAACACATATCACCTGATCGACGCCGAAAGTCTCAAAGGGAGGTGATTGTTCTACCTCGACCTTCTCGACGTCGACATAAGTCTAGGTATGATGATCGAGACTATATCGACGTCGATCGTAAGAAATCACGCCGTCGACGTCGACGAGACGACTCCGATACTGGCACGACGTCAAGCGAAGATGGCTATAGAAGAAGAAAGAAAGTTAGATACGTCTACGTTTCTTCGTCTTCTTCTTCTTCCTCTTCCTCCTCCTCTCCTCCTCGACGTCGACACCGAAAACAGGTCGACGTCGACACCGCTCAACGCCCTAAACATTCAGGGAAGAGCAAAGAAACAACCACGAAGGCTTCTCATTCGACGTCGAAGAGCACACAGGCTAGAACCCACTCGACGTCGATGCTTCAAAACCCTGAGTATGACAACAGGAAACGCAAAGGAAAGTCACATTTACTTTCTGATACGGATGAAGATGAGGCCATGTCATCTGACGATCCCTGCCAAGGACGTGAACCCTCTGACGCCTCTGAAGGGACTCCTGTAGAGGGCGACCCATTGGAGTCAGATGCGGGCGACCCTCACCCATCTTCTCCGTCAGAAGATTTTTCTTCATATGTTCAAATGATTTCAAGGATGGCAAACACTTTAAAAATGCAAACTGTACAACCACCCACTCCGTCTGATGATCTCATCTTTGGAGATATTAATCAGGAAAGAACCCCTCCACTCAGTTTGGGGTTTATTTCAGCTCTGATGGACCTCATTAAAGAATGCTGGAACCAGCCATCCACCTCTGCCCCTGTATCCCGCAGAACAGAAAATCTTTATCGGATTCATGGTGAGGATACAACTTTCCTTACGAAGCATCCTGTCCCGAACTCTCTAATTGTTGAATCTAGCTCTTCTAGATCATCTGCAAGATCTCATGTTACGCCCACTAATAGAGAGGGCCGTAAGCTGGACGTTCTGGGGAGAAAGATTTATTCCCTTACTACCTTTTTGCTACGTGTAGCCAACTATCAAACAGCGATGGGAGCTTATCAAAGACAACTTTGGTCGAGAGTTCTCCCTGCGCTTCAAGCAGCTCCAGAAGACACCAGACAGAGTCTCCTGAATACTTATGCGGAAGCACTGACCGTGTCAAAACACCAACGTTTGGCTTCCCGTCATTCTGCTGATGCAGCTGCAAGAACACTAATGTCTGCTGTCACATTAAGGCGGCACGCTTGGCTTAGGTTTTCAGGCATCATAGAGGATGTTAAGACTCGCATTGAAGACTTGCCCTTTGATGCCAAAGGACTTTTTAACGAAAAGACAGATGACAACTTGGAAAATCTGCATAAGATAAAGAAGACTGCTAAATCATACACTATTCAGCAGCAACCTAGAAATAAGTATCAGTGGCGTAAACAGTACCCACAGCACTATCAACAACCTGCTTCACAATCATACCGTCCTTTTAAAAACCAGAACCAACCTAGATCCTCACAAGCGTCATCCAATACTTCCAACTTTCGACCACAGTCTGGTTCACAACGCCGCCAGTCTTACAAACCACCTGCAAAAAAATCCAAACAGTATTTTTGACTTACAACTTCCCGGTCACGATCAGATCACTCGACTTGCACCATACCTTCACAACTGGACAAGAATCACAAACGACACCTGGGTCCTAAGCATTATTCAATTCGGTTACCGTCTGGAATTTATAGAATTTCCTCCTCTAGGACAAATCAAACCTACATCCTTCGATCCTGTTCTAGAAGAAGAGATTCTCACCCTTCTACAAAAACATGCCATTCAAGAAGTTCCTATTCGGGATTTGGCAAACGGGTTCTACTCCCGCTACTTCGCCGTGCCAAAAAAGGACGGTGGAATCAGGCCCATTCTGGACTTAAGAGAACTAAACAGCTACCTTCACCCTCGACGCTTCCGGATGGTCACACTAGACTCCATCCTTCACCTACTAAGGAAGAACGACTGGTTCGTAGTGATCGATCTCAAGGATGCTTACTTTCATGTGACCATTCACCCACATCACAGAAAATACCTTCGGTTCAATTTTCAGAACTCCATTTATCAATTCCGTGCTCTTCCATTCGGACTGTCCACTGCTCCACGGACGTTCACGAAGTGCATGGCCCCGGTGGCAGCCTACCTTCGTCTTCACAACATACAGATATTTCCTTACATCGACGACTGGCTGGTGGTGTCTCCATCCAGGCGAAAGGCACTTCAGGACACCAAATTTGTCCTCCACACGCTCCAAGACCTCGGCCTATCGGTCAACCACGAGAAGTCCCATCTTCTACCATCACGGGTGGTCGACTACATAGGCGGGAGGCTAGATTCTCTCAAGGCACGGATATTCCTACCTCCGGATCGTGTGAGGAAAATCAAGAAGGCCATTCACAAATTTCGACCGCATTCCACAGTATCAGCAAGGCACGCACAACATCTGCTGGGCCTAATGGCCTCCACGACATCGGCAGTGGCTCACGCCCGCTTGAAAATGCGGTCTCTTCAGGCATGGTTTTTGACGCTTTTCGATCCCATCCAGGATGCTCCACGGAAGCGTCTGCGTGTCACAGCAGAGTTAGTGAATCAACTACGCTGGTGGACATTTTCGCCGAATCTCCTGGTCGGCCGACCTTTCCGACCACTGCAATTGACAGTTCAAGTGACCACAGACGCGAGCCCAACGGGTTGGGGAGCACACTGTGGATCCCATCGAATTCATGCACTGTGGTCCAATCGCGACAAGCACCTACATATCAACCACCTAGAGATGCTTGCTGTCATAAAAGCGTTCAAGGCGTTCCTTCCTCTAGTACAGGGTCGTGGTGTACAAGTGATAACAGACAACACCACGACCATGTATTACATCAACAAGCAGGGAGGGACACGCTCCATGTCCCTTCTCTTTCTCTCCATACACCTGTGGGAATGGTGCTACCAGCATCACATATTCCCAGTGGCACTTCATATCTCGACTACAGACAACGAACTGGCAGACAGATTGAGCCGCCTTCAAGCCCAAACTCACGAATGGGAATTGGACGAGGAGATCTTCCGTCTACTATGTGTCAGATGGGGCACTCCTGTCATAGACATGTTTGCGTCCCAAACCAACATGAAGTGCAGGAGATATGCCTCTCGTGCGGGAAGAGGCAGACACTCACTGGGGGATGCTTTCATGATCCCATGGGGAAGAGATCTACTTTACCTTTTCCCACCGATACCACTCATCCAGAGGACGCTGGTGAGGGCTCGACAACTGAAGTCCAATGCAATTTTCATTGCACCATGGTGGCCTCGTCAACCGTGGTTTTCCACCCTCCGGACGATGGCAGTAGATGTGATGAAGCTACCGAACATCCCTCATCTGTTAACACAGGACTTGGGCCAAGTTTTTCATCCGGACCTCGAGTCACTACATTTGACAGCCTGGATGATAACCCATCAATCAAGGAGGTCTTAGATAAGGCTAGAAAACCGTCGACCAATCTCCTTTACAAGTACAAATGGAGAAACTTTTTGAAATTTGCCCAATCAAATCACTTACAGGCTTGTCCGGTCTCTCTATCCACCTTACTCCAATACCTTCGGTACCTGTTTGACTCTGGTTTGTCACTATCCACCCTTAAAGTTTATATCTCCGCAATTGTTTCTTTCCAACCTCGTAATTCGGATTCTGCAAGATTTTTCTCCAATCCTATTCTCAAGTCCTTTCTGAGAGGTCTATCCAATATTCGACCACCTACCAAGCCCCCGATACCTCAGTGGTCTCTTCAGGTTGTTTTGCATGCGCTGACGCGCCACCCATTCGAACCTTTGGCCTCTTGTGACATTCGCTTGCTGTCATTCAAGACATTGTTCTTAGTTGCGATTACATCTGCAAGGAGGGCAAGCGAATTGGCTGCCCTGCGTTCTGATCCACCTTACCTTCAATTTTTCAACGACAAGGTTACTCTGTACCCGGACATTTCATTCCTGCCTAAGGTTGTCTCTGATTTTCACCTTAATCAACCCCTTGTATTGCCTACTCTGTTTTCTAATCCTATATCGGACGTCGAACGCATGCTCCACTCATTGGATGTTAAAAGAGCCTTAGCATATTATGTGTCACGTACTAAAGACTTTCGTGCAGCTCAAAGGCTCTTCTTATGTTTCCATGGACAACGTAAAGGCTCTCCCGCTTCCTCTTCTACTCTCTCCAGATGGCTGGTCTCCACTATTTCACTTGCCTATGAATTACAAGGCAAAACTGCTCCTGAAGGCCTCAAAGCACACTCAACCAGAGCTGTTGCAACATCTACGGCCCTACTACGTGGTGTCGATGTGCCTGACATCTGCAGAGCAGCCACTTGGTCCAACGTGTCAACCTTTGTGACACATTACAGGCTGGACCTTCGGGCCAAGAAGGAGACGAGTTTCGGGAGAGCAGTGCTGACATCTCTTCTACAGTGACGGCCCTCCTTCCAGTAAGTGAGCTTGCTAGTCACCCTATTGTGTGCATTCACAGAGGCCACGATGAAGAAAGAAAGGTTACTTACCTGTAACCATGGTTCTTCAAGTGGACCTCTGTGAATTCACACATCCCGCCCAGCCTCCCCACTGTCCGTCACTGATTATGTCTAGGATAAGCTCAGGCTATTGTGGCGGATAAATGGAACTGAAGGCTGAGGCGGGCGGAGCATGCGCGATAGGGGCAATTCTAAACTTTGTTACTTTTTCCAAAAGCTCTAGAAGATTCCGAGAGGACCAGCGCAGGCGCTGTCAAAACCCTATTGTGTGAATTCACAGAGGTCCACTTGAAGAACCATGGTTACAGGTAAGTAACCTTTCTTTCTATAGTCTTTTAGGCAGGGGAGTAGGTGCAGGAGATTTGATTCTGTTTTTTTCTTTATAGGTTGACAGGGTGAAGAAAATCCCTTCATGGGCTTTCCTTCAGGGATGCTTTGGCCTCTCGTCCTATAGAGAGGAAGGTGTAGGCATTCTATACCTGTATTTTAGGCAGGGGAGTCGGTGCAGGAGTTTTGATTCTGTTTTTTTCATTGTAGGATGACAGGGAGAGGGAAATACCTTCATGGGCTTTCCTTCAGGGATGCTTTGGCCTCTCTTCCTATAGAGAGGAAGGTGTAGGCATTCTATAGTCTTTTAGGCAGGGGAGTCGGTGCAGGAGATTTGATTCTGTTTTTTTCTTTGTAGGATGACAGGGAGGAAGGAAATCCCTTCATGGGCTTTTCTTCAGGGATGCTTTGTCTTCTCTTCCTACTGAGAGGAATGTGTATGCATCCTATAGGTGTCTTTTAGGCAGGGGAGTCGGTGCAGGAGATTTGATTCTGTTTTTTTCTTTGTAGGATGACAGGGAGAGGGAAATCCCTTCATGGGCTTTCCTTCAGGGATCCTTTGGCCTCTCTTCCTATAGAGAGGAAGGTGAAGGCATTCTATAGCTGTCTTTTAGGCAGGGGAGTCGGTGCAGGAGATTTGATTCTGTTTTTTTCTTTATAGGATGACAGGGAGAGGGAAATCCCTTCATGGGCTTTCCTTCAGGGATGCTTTGGCTTCTCTTCCTATAGAGAGGAAGGTGTAGGCATCCTATAGGTGTCTTTTAGGCAGGGGAGTCGGTGCAGGAGTTTTGATTCTGTTTTTTTCTTTGTAGGATGACAGGGAGAGGGAAATCCCTTCATGGGCTTTCCTTCAGGGATGCTTTGGCCTCTCGTCCTATAGAGAGGAAGGTGTAGGCATTCTATACCTGTCTTTTAGGCAGGGGAGTCGGTGCAGGAGTTTTGATTCTGTTTTTTTCTTTATAGGATGACAGGGTGAAGGAAATCCCTTCATGGGCTTTCCTTCAGGGGTTATTTGTGCTCTCTTCCTATAGAGAGGAAGGTGTAGGCATCCTATAGGTGTCTTTTAGGCAGGGGAGTCGGTGCAGGAGTTTTGATTCTGTTTTTTTCTTTGTAGGATGACAGGGAGAGGGAAATCCCTTCATAGGCTTTCCTTCAGGGATGCTTTGGCCTCTCGTCCTATAGAGAGGAAGGTGTAGGCATTCTATACCTGTCTTTTAGGCAGGGGAGTCGGTGCTGGAGTTTTGATTCTGTTTTTTTCTTTATAGGATGACAGGGTGAAGGAAATCCCTTCATGGGCTTTCCTTCAGGGGTTATTTGTGCTCTCTTCCTATAGAGAGGAAGGTGTAGGCATCCTATAGGTGTCTTTTAGGCAGGGGAGTCGGTGCAGGAGATTTGATTCTGTTTTTTTCTTTATAGGATGACAGGGAGGAAGGAAATCCCTTCATGGGCTTTCCTTCAGGGATGCTTTGGCTTCTCTTCCTATAGAGAGGAAGGTGTAGGCATCCTATAGTTGTCTTTTACGCAGGGGAGTCGGTGCAGGAGTTTTGATTCTGTTTTTTTCTTTGTAGGATGACAGGGAGAGGGAAATCCCTTCATGGGCTTTCCTTCAGGGATGCTTTGGCCTCTCGTCCTATAGAGAGGAAGGTGTAGGCATTCTATACCTGTCTTTTAGGCAGGGGAGTCGGTGCAGGAGTTTTGATTCTGTTTTTTTCTTTATAGGATGACAGGGTGAAGGAAATCCCTTCATGGGCTTTCCTTCAGGGGTCATTTGTGCTCTCTTCCTATAGAGAGGAAGGTGTAGGCATTCTATAGCTGTCTTTTAGGCAGGGGAGTAGGTGCAGGAGATTTGATTCTATTTTTTTCTTTATAGGATGACAGGGTGAAGGAAATCCCTTCATGGGCTTTCCTTCAGGGGTCATTTGTGCTCTCTTCCTATAGAGAGGAAGGTGTAGGCATTCTATACCTGTCTTTTAGGCAGGGGAGTCGGTGCAGGAGTTTTGATTCTGTTTTTTTTCTTTATAGGATGACAGGGTGAAGGAAATCCCTTCATGGGCTTTCCTTCAGGGGTTATTTGTGCTCTCTTCCTATAGAGAGGAAGGTGTAGGCATTCTATAGCTGTCTTTTAGGCAGGGGAGTAGGTGCAGGAGATTTGATTCTATTTTTTTCTTTATAGGATGACAGGGTGAAGGAAATCCCTTCATGGCCTTTCCTTCAGGGATGCTTTGGCCTCTCTTCCTATAGAGAGGAAGGTGTAGGTATTCTATAGCTGTTTTTTAGGCAGGTGATTCGGTGCAGGAGTTTTAATTCTGTTTTTTTCTTTGTAGGATGACAGGGAGAGGGAAATACCTTCATGGGCTTTCCTTCAGGGATGCTTTGGCCTCTCTTCCTATAGAGAGGAAGGTGTAGGCATTCTATAGTCTTTTAGGCAGGGGAGTAGGTGCAGGAGATTTGATTCTGTTTTTTTCTTTATAGGTTGACAGGGTGAAGGAAATCCCTTCATGGCCTTTCCTTCGGGGATGCTTTGGCCTCTCTTCCTATAGAGAGGAAGGTGTAGGCATCCTATAGGTGTCTTTTAGGCAGGGGAGTCGGTGCAGGAGATTTGATTCTGTTTTTTTCTTTATAGGATGACAGGGAGGAAGGAAATCCCTTCATGGGCTTTCCTTCAGGGATGCTTTGGCTTCTCTTCCTATAGAGAGGAAGGTGTAGGCATCCTATAGTTGTCTTTTACGCAGGGGAGTCGGTGCAGGAGTTTTGATTCTGTTTTTTTCTTTGTAGGATGACAGGGAGAGGGAAATCCCTTCATGGGCTTTCCTTCAGGGATGCTTTGGCCTCTCGTCCTATAGAGAGGAAGGTGTAGGCATTCTATAGTTGTCTTTTACGCAGGGGAGTCGGTGCAGGAGTTTTGATTCTGTTTTTTTTCTTTATAGGATGACAGGGTGAAGGAAATCCCTTCATGGGCTTTCCTTCAGGGGTCATTTGTGCTCTCTTCCTATAGAGAGGAAGGTGTAGGCATTCTATAGCTGTCTTTTAGGCAGGGGAGTAGGTGCAGGAGATTTGATTCTATTTTTTTCTTTATAGGATGACAGGGTGAAGGAAATCCCTTCATGGGCTTTCCTTCAGGGGTCATTTGTGCTCTCTTCCTATAGAGAGGAAGGTGTAGGCATTCTATACCTGTCTTTTAGGCAGGGGAGTCGGTGCAGGAGTTTTGATTCTGTTTTTTTTCTTTATAGGATGACAGGGTGAAGGAAATCCCTTCATGGGCTTTCCTTCAGGGGTTATTTGTGCTCTCTTCCTATAGAGAGGAAGGTGTAGGCATTCTATAGCTGTCTTTTAGGCAGGGGAGTAGGTGCAGGAGATTTGATTCTATTTTTTTCTTTATAGGATGACAGGGTGAAGGAAATCCCTTCATGGCCTTTCCTTCAGGGATGCTTTGGCCTCTCTTCCTATAGAGAGGAAGGTGTAGGTATTCTATAGCTGTTTTTTAGGCAGGTGATTCGGTGCAGGAGTTTTAATTCTGTTTTTTTCTTTGTAGGATGACAGGGAGAGGGAAATACCTTCATGGGCTTTCCTTCAGGGATGCTTTGGCCTCTCTTCCTATAGAGAGGAAGGTGTAGGCATTCTATAGTCTTTTAGGCAGGGGAGTAGGTGCAGGAGATTTGATTCTGTTTTTTTCTTTATAGGTTGACAGGGTGAAGGAAATCCCTTCATGGCCTTTCCTTCGGGGATGCTTTGGCCTCTCTTCCTATAGAGAGGAAGGTGTAGGCATTCTATAGCTGTTTCTTAGGCTGGTGAGTCGGTGCAGGAGTTTTAATTCTATTTTTTTCTTTGTAGGATGACAGGGAGAGGGAAATCCCTTCATGGGCTTTCCTTCTGGGATGCTTTGGCCTCTCTTCCTATAGAGAGGAAGGTGTAGGCATTCTATAGTCTTTTAGGCAGGGGAGTAGGTGCAGGAGATTTGATTCTGTTTTTTTCTTTATAGGTTGACAGGGTGAAGGAAATCCCTTCATGGGCTTTCCTTCAGGGATGCTTTGGCCTCTCTTCCTATAGAGAGGAAGGTGTAGGCATTCTATAGCTGTTTCTTAGGCTGGTGAGTCGGTGCAGGAGTTTTAATTCTATTTTTTTCTTTGTAGGATGACAGGGAGAGGGAATTCCCTCCATGGGCTTTCCTTCAGGGATGCTTTGCCCTCTCGTCCTATAGAGAGGAAGGTGTAGGCATTCTATACCTGTCTTTTAGGCAGGGGAGTCGGTGCAGGAGTTTTGATTCTGTTTTTTTCTTTGTAGGATGACAGGGAGAGGGAAATACCTTCATGGGCTTTCCTTCAGGGATGCTTTGGCCTCTCTTCCTATAGAGAGGAAGGTGTAGGCATTCTATAGACTTTTAGGCAGGGGAGTCGGTGCAGGAGATTTGATTCTGTTTTTTTCTTTGTACGATGACAGGGAGGAAGGAAATCCCTTCATGGGCTTTTCTTCAGGGATGCTTTGTCTTCTCTTCCTACTGAGAGGAATGTGTATGCATCCTATAGGTGTCTTTTAGGCAGGGGAGTCGGTGTAGGAGATTTGATTCTGTTTTTTTCTTTGTAGGATGACAGGGAGAGGGAAATCCCTTCATGGGCTTTCCTTCAGGGATCCTTTGGCCTCTCTTCCTATAGAGAGGAAGGTGTAGGCATTCTATAGCTGTCTTTTAGGCAGGGGCGTAGGTGCAGGAGATTTGATTCTGTTTTTTTCTTTATAGGATGACAGGGAGAGGGAAATCCCTTCATGGGCTTTCCTTCAGGGATGCTTTGGCTTCTCTTCCTAGAGAGAGGAAGGTGTAGGCATCCTATAGGTGTCTTTTAGGCAGGGGAGTCGGTGCAGGAGTTTTGATTCTGTTTTTTTCTTTGTAGGATGACAGGGAGAGGGAAATCCCTTCATGGGCTTTCCTTCAGGGATGCTTTGGCCTCTCGTCCTATAGAGAGGAAGGTGTAGGCATTCTATACCTGTCTTTTAGGCAGGGGAGTCGGTGCAGGAGTTTTGATTCTGTTTTTTTCTTTATAGGATGACAGGGTGAAGGAAATCCCTTCATGGGCTTTCCTTCAGGGGTTATTTGTGCTCTCTTCCTATAGAGAGGAAGGTGTAGGCATCCTATAGGTGTCTTTTAGGCAGGGGAGTCGGTGCAGGAGTTTTGATTCTGTTTTTTTCTTTGTAGGATGACAGGGAGAGGGAAATCCCTTCATAGGCTTTCCTTCAGGGATGCTTTGGCCTCTCGTCCTATAGAGAGGAAGGTGTAGGCATTCTATACCTGTCTTTTAGGCAGGGGAGTCGGTGCAGGAGTTTTGATTCTGTTTTTTTCTTTGTAGGATGACAGGGTGAAGAAAATCCCTTCATGGGCTTTCCTTCAGGGATGCTTTGGCCTCTCGTCCTATAGAGAGGAAGGTGTAGGCATTCTATACCTGTATTTTAGGCAGGGGAGTCGGTGCAGGAGTTTTGATTCTGTTTTTTTCTTTGTAGGATGACAGGGAGAGGGAAATACCTTCATGGGCTTTCCTTCAGGGATGCTTTGGCCTCTCTTCCTATAGAGAGGAAGGTGTAGGCATTCTATAGTCTTTTAGGCAGGGGAGTCGGTGCAGGAGATTTGATTCTGTTTTTTTCTTTGTAGGATGACAGGGAGGAAGGAAATCCCTTCATGGGCTTTTCTTCAGGGATGCTTTGTCTTCTCTTCCTACTGAGAGGAATGTGTATGCATCCTATAGGTGTCTTTTAGGCAGGGGAGTCGGTGCAGGAGATTTGATTCTGTTTTTTTCTTTGTAGGATGACAGGGAGAGGGAAATCCCTTCATGGGCTTTCCTTCAGGGATCCTTTGGCCTCTCTTCCTATAGAGAGGAAGGTGAAGGCATTCTATAGCTGTCTTTTAGGCAGGGGAGTCGGTGCAGGAGTTTTGATTCTGTTTTTTTCTTTGTAGGATGACAGGGAGAGGGAAATCCCTTCATGGGCTTTCCTTCAGGGATGCTTTGCCCTCTCGTCCTATAGAGAGGAAGGTGTAGGCATTCTATACCTGTCTTTTAGGCAGGGGAGTCGGTGCAGGAGTTTTGATTCTATTTTTTTCTTTGTAGGATGACAGGGAGAGGGAAATACCTTCATGGGCTTTCCTTCAGGGATGCTTTGGCCTCTCTTCCTATAGAGAGGAAGGTGTAGGCATTCTATAGTCTTTTAGGCAGGGGAGTAGGTGCAGGAGATTTGATTCTGTTTTTTTCTTTATAGGTTGACAGGGTGAAGGAAATCCCTTCATGGCCTTTCCTTCAGGGATGCTTTGGCCTCTCTTCCTATAGAGAGGAAGGTGTAGGCATTCTATAGCTGTTTCTTAGGCTGGTGAGTCGGTGCAGGAGTTTTAATTCTATTTTTTTCTTTGTACGATGACAGGGAGGAAGGAAATCCCTTCATGGGCTTTTCTTCAGGGATGCTTTGTCTTCTCTTCCTACTGAGAGGAATGTGTATGCATCCTATAGGTGTCTTTTAGGCAGGGGAGTCGGTGTAGGAGATTTGATTCTGTTTTTTTCTTTGTAGGATGACAGGGAGAGGGAAATCCCTTCATGGGCTTTCCTTCAGGGATCCTTTGGCCTCTCTTCCTATAGAGAGGAAGGTGTAGGCATTCTATAGCTGTCTTTTAGGCAGGGGCGTAGGTGCAGGAGATTTGATTCTGTTTTTTTCTTTATAGGATGACAGGGAGAGGGAAATCCCTTCATGGGCTTTCCTTCAGGGATGCTTTGGCTTCTCTTCCTAGAGAGAGGAAGGTGTAGGCATCCTATAGGTGTCTTTTAGGCAGGGGAGTCGGTGCAGGAGTTTTGATTCTGTTTTTTTCTTTGTAGGATGACAGGGAGAGGGAAATCCCTTCATGGGCTTTCCTTCAGGGATGCTTTGGCCTCTCGTCCTATAGAGAGGAAGGTGTAGGCATCCTATAACTGTCTTTTAGGCAGGGGAGTAGGTGCAGGAGATTTGATTCTGTTTTTTTCTTTATAGGATGACAGGGAGGAAGGAAATCCCTTCATGGGCTATTCTTCAGGGATGCTTTGGCCTCTCTTCCTATAGAGAGGAAGGTGTAGGCATTCTATAGTCTTTTAGGCAGGGGAGTAGGTGCAGGAGATTTGATTCTGTTTTTTTCTTTATAGGTTGACAGGGTGAAGAAAATCCCTTCATGGGCTTTCCTTCAGGGATGCTTTGGCCTCTCGTCCTATAGAGAGGAAGGTGTAGGCATTCTATACCTGTATTTTAGGCAGGGGAGTCGGTGCAGGAGTTTTGATTCTGTTTTTTTTCTTTGTAGGATGACAGGGAGAGGGAAATACCTTCATGGGCTTTCCTTCAGGGATGCTTTGGCCTCTCTTCCTATAGAGAGGAAGGTGTAGGCATTCTATAGTCTTTTAGGCAGGGGAGTCGGTGCAGGAGATTTGATTCTGTTTTTTTCTTTGTAGGATGACAGGGAGGAAGGAAATCCCTTCATGGGCTTTTCTTCAGGGATGCTTTGTCTTCTCTTCCTACTGAGAGGAATGTGTATGCATCCTATAGGTGTCTTTTAGGCAGGGGAGTCGGTGCAGGAGATTTGATTCTGTTTTTTTCTTTGTAGGATGACAGGGAGAGGGAAATCCCTTCATGGGCTTTCCTTCAGGGATCCTTTGGCCTCTCTTCCTATAGAGAGGAAGGTGAAGGCATTCTATAGCTGTCTTTTAGGCAGGGGAGTCGGTGCAGGAGATTTGATTCTGTTTTTTTCTTTATAGGATGACAGGGAGAGGGAAATCCCTTCATGGGCTTTCCTTCAGGGATGCTTTGGCTTCTCTTCCTACAGAGAGGAAGGTGTAGGCATCCTATAGGTGTCTTTTAGGCAGGGGAGTCGGTGCAGGAGTTTTGATTCTGTTTTTTTCTTTGTAGGATGACAGGGAGAGGGAAATCCCTTCATGGGCTTTCCTTCAGGGATGCTTTGGCCTCTCGTCCTATAGAGAGGAAGGTGTAGGCATTCTATACCTGTCTTTTAGGCAGGGGAGTCGGTGCAGGAGTTTTGATTCTGTTTTTTTCTTTATAGGATGACAGGGTGAAGGAAATCCCTTCATGGGCTTTCCTTCAGGGGTTATTTGTGCTCTCTTCCTATAGAGAGGAAGGTGTAGGCATCCTATAGGTGTCTTTTAGGCAGGGGAGTCGGTGCAGGAGTTTTGATTCTGTTTTTTTCTTTGTAGGATGACAGGGAGAGGGAAATCCCTTCATAGGCTTTCCTTCAGGGATGCTTTGGCCTCTCGTCCTATAGAGAGGAAGGTGTAGGCATTCTATACCTGTCTTTTAGGCAGGGGAGTCGGTGCTGGAGTTTTGATTCTGTTTTTTTCTTTGTAGGATGACAGGGAGAGGGAAATCCCTTCATGGGCTTTCCTTCAGGGATGCTTTGGCCTCTCGTCCTATAGAGAGGAAGGTGTAGGCATTCTATACCTGTCTTTTAGGCAGGGGAGTCGGTGCAGGAGTTTTGATTCTGTTTTTTTCTTTATAGGATGACAGGGTGAAGGAAATCCCTTCATGGGCTTTCCTTCAGGGGTCATTTGTGCTCTCTTCCTATAGAGAGGAAGGTGTAGGCATTCTATAGCTGTCTTTTAGGCAGGGGAGTAGGTGCAGGAGATTTGATTCTATTTTTTTCTTTATAGGATGACAGGGTGAAGGAAATCCCTTCATGGGCTTTCCTTCAGGGGTCATTTGTGCTCTCTTCCTATAGAGAGGAAGGTGTAGGCATTCTATACCTGTCTTTTAGGCAGGGGAGTCGGTGCAGGAGTTTTGATTCTGTTTTTTTTCTTTATAGGATGACAGGGTGAAGGAAATCCCTTCATGGGCTTTCCTTCAGGGGTTATTTGTGCTCTCTTCCTATAGAGAGGAAGGTGTAGGCATTCTATAGCTGTCTTTTAGGCAGGGGAGTAGGTGCAGGAGATTTGATTCTATTTTTTTCTTTATAGGATGACAGGGTGAAGGAAATCCCTTCATGGCCTTTCCTTCAGGGATGCTTTGGCCTCTCTTCCTATAGAGAGGAAGGTGTAGGTATTCTATAGCTGTTTTTTAGGCAGGTGATTCGGTGCAGGAGTTTTAATTCTGTTTTTTTCTTTGTAGGATGACAGGGAGAGGGAAATACCTTCATGGGCTTTCCTTCAGGGATGCTTTGGCCTCTCTTCCTATAGAGAGGAAGGTGTAGGCATTCTATAGTCTTTTAGGCAGGGGAGTAGGTGCAGGAGATTTGATTCTGTTTTTTTCTTTATAGGTTGACAGGGTGAAGGAAATCCCTTCATGGCCTTTCCTTCGGGGATGCTTTGGCCTCTCTTCCTATAGAGAGGAAGGTGTAGGCATTCTATAGCTGTTTCTTAGGCTGGAGAGTCGGTGCAGGAGTTTTAATTCTATTTTTTTCTTTGTAGGATGACAGGGAGAGGGAAATCCCTTCATGGGCTTTCCTTCTGGGATGCTTTGGCCTCTCTTCCTATAGAGAGGAAGGTGTAGGCATTCTATAGTCTTTTAGGCAGGGGAGTAGGTGCAGGAGATTTGATTCTGTTTTTTTCTTTATAGGTTGACAGGGTGAAGGAAATCCCTTCATGGGCTTTCCTTCAGGGATGCTTTGGCCTCTCTTCCTATAGAGAGGAAGGTGTAGGCATTCTATAGCTGTTTCTTAGGCTGGTGAGTCGGTGCAGGAGTTTTAATTCTATTTTTTTCTTTGTAGGATGACAGGGAGAGGGAATTCCCTCCATGGGCTTTCCTTCAGGGATGCTTTGCCCTCTCGTCCTATAGAGAGGAAGGTGTAGGCATTCTATACCTGTCTTTTAGGCAGGGGAGTCGGTGCAGGAGTTTTGATTCTGTTTTTTTCTTTGTAGGATGACAGGGAGAGGGAAATACCTTCATGGGCTTTCCTTCAGGGATGCTTTGGCCTCTCTTCCTATAGAGAGGAAGGTGTAGGCATTCTATAGTCTTTTAGGCAGGGGAGTCGGTGCAGGAGATTTGATTCTGTTTTTTTCTTTGTACGATGACAGGGAGGAAGGAAATCCCTTCATGGGCTTTTCTTCAGGGATGCTTTGTCTTCTCTTCCTACTGAGAGGAATGTGTATGCATCCTATAGGTGTCTTTTAGGCAGGGGAGTCGGTGTAGGAGATTTGATTCTGTTTTTTTCTTTGTAGTATGACAGGGAGAGGGAAATCCCTTCATGGGCTTTCCTTCAGGGATCCTTTGGCCTCTCTTCCTATAGAGAGGAAGGTGTAGGCATTCTATAGCTGTCTTTTAGGCAGGGGCGTAGGTGCAGGAGATTTGATTCTGTTTTTTTCTTTATAGGATGACAGGGAGAGGGAAATCCCTTCATGGGCTTTCCTTCAGGGATGCTTTGGCTTCTCTTCCTAGAGAGAGGAAGGTGTAGGCATCCTATAGGTGTCTTTTAGGCAGGGGAGTCGGTGCAGGAGTTTTGATTCTGTTTTTTTCTTTGTAGGATGACAGGGAGAGGGAAATCCCTTCATGGGCTTTCCTTCAGGGATGCTTTGGCCTCTCGTCCTATAGAGAGGAAGGTGTAGGCATTCTATACCTGTCTTTTAGGCAGGGGAGTCGGTGCAGGAGTTTTGATTCTGTTTTTTTCTTTATAGGATGACAGGGTGAAGGAAATCCCTTCATGGGCTTTCCTTCAGGGGTTATTTGTGCTCTCTTCCTATAGAGAGGAAGGTGTAGGCAATCTTTAGGTGTCTTTTAGGCAGGGGAGTCGGTGCAGGAGATTTGATTCTGTTTTTTTCTTTGTACGATGACAGGGAGGAAGGAAATCCCTTCATGGGCTTTTCTTCAGGGATGCTTTGTCTTCTCTTCCTACTGAGAGGAATGTGTATGCATCCTATAGGTGTCTTTTAGGCAGGGGAGTCGGTGTAGGAGATTTGATTCTGTTTTTTTCTTTGTAGGATGACAGGGAGAGGGAAATCCCTTCATGGGCTTTCCTTCAGGGATCCTTTGGCCTCTCTTCCTATAGAGAGGAAGGTGTAGGCATTCTATAGCTGTCTTTTAGGCAGGGGCGTAGGTGCAGGAGATTTGATTCTGTTTTTTTCTTTATAGGATGACAGGGAGAGGGAAATCCCTTCATGGGCTTTCCTTCAGGGATGCTTTGGCTTCTCTTCCTAGAGAGAGGAAGGTGTAGGCATCCTATAGGTGTCTTTTAGGCAGGGGAGTCGGTGCAGGAGTTTTGATTCTGTTTTTTTCTTTGTAGGATGACAGGGAGAGGGAAATCCCTTCATGGGCTTTCCTTCAGGGATGCTTTGGCCTCTCGTCCTATAGAGAGGAAGGTGTAGGCATTCTATACCTGTCTTTTAGGCAGGGGAGTCGGTGCAGGAGTTTTGATTCTGTTTTTTTCTTTATAGGATGACAGGGTGAAGGAAATCCCTTCATGGGCTTTCCTTCAGGGGTTATTTGTGCTCTCTTCCTATAGAGAGGAAGGTGTAGGCAATCTTTAGGTGTCTTTTAGGCAGGGGAGTCGGTGCAGGAGTTTTGATTCTGTTTTTTTCTTTGTAGGATGACAGGGAGAGGGAAATCCCTTCATAGGCTTTCCTTCAGGGATGCTTTGGCCTCTCGTCCTATAGAGAGGAAGGTGTAGGCATTCTATACCTGTCTTTTAGGCAGGGGAGTCGGTGCTGGAGTTTTGATTCTGTTTTTTTCTTTATAGGATGACAGGGTGAAGGAAATCCCTTCATGGGCTATTCTTCAGGGGTTATTTGTGCTCTCTTCCTATAGAGAGGAAGGTGTAGGCATTCTATAGCTATCTTTTAGGCAGGGGAGTAGGTGCAGGAGATTTGATTCTGTTTTTTTCTTTATAGGATGACAGGGAGGAAGGAAATCCCTTCATGGGCTATTCTTCAGGGATGCTTTGGCCTCTCTTCCTATAGAGAGGAAGGTGTAGGCATTCTATAGTCTTTTAGGCAGGGGAGTAGGTGCAGGAGATTTGATTCTGTTTTTTTCTTTATAGGTTGACAGGGTGAGGAAAATCCCTTCATGGGCTTTCCTTCAGGGATGCTTTGGCCTCTCTTCCTATAGAGAGGAAGGTGTAGGCATTCTATAGCTGTTTCTTAGGCTGGTGAGTCGGTGCAGGACTTTTAATTCTATTTTTTTCTTTGTAGGATGACAGGGAGAGGGAATTCCCTCCATGGGCTTTCCTTCAGGGATGCTTTGCCCTCTCGTCCTATAGAGAGGAAGGTGTAGGCATTCTATACCTGTATTTTAGGCAGGGGAGTCGGTGCAGGAGTTTTGATTCTGTTTTTTTCTTTGAAGGATGACAGGGAGAGGGAAATACCTTCATGGGCTTTCCTTCAGGGATGCTTTGGCCTCTCTTCCTATAGAGAGGAAGGTGTAGGCATTCTATAGTCTTTTAGGCAGGGGAGTCGGTGCAGGAGATTTGATTCTGTTTTTTTCTTTGTAGGATGACAGGGAGGAAGGAAATCCCTTCATGGGCTTTTCTTCAGGGATGCTTTGTCTTCTCTTCCTACTGAGAGGAATGTGTATGCATCCTATAGGTGTCTTTTAGGCAGGGGAGTCGGTGCAGGAGATTTGATTCTGTTTTTTTCTTTGTAGGATGACAGGGAGAGGGAAATCCCTTCATGGGCTTTCCTTCAGGGATCCTTTGGCCTCTCTTCCTATAGAGAGGAAGGTGAAGGCATTCTATAGCTGTCTTTTAGGCAGGGGAGTCGGTGCAGGAGATTTGATTCTGTTTTTTTCTTTATAGGATGACAGGGAGAGGGAAATCCCTTCATGGGCTTTCCTTCAGGGATGCTTTGGCTTCTCTTCCTAGAGAGAGGAAGGTGTAGGCATCCTATAGGTGTCTTTTAGGCAGGGGAGTCGGTGCAGGAGTTTTGATTCTGTTTTTTTCTTTGTAGGATGACAGGGAGAGGGAAATCCCTTCATGGGCTTTCCTTCAGGGATGCTTTGGCCTCTCGTCCTATAGAGAGGAAGGTGTAGGCATTCTATACCTGTCTTTTAGGCAGGGGAGTCGGTGCAGGAGTTTTGATTCTGTTTTTTTCTTTATAGGATGACAGGGTGAAGGAAATCCCTTCATGGGCTTTCCTTCAGGGGTTATTTGTGCTCTCTTCCTATAGAGAGGAAGGTGTAGGCATCCTATAGGTGTCTTTTAGGCAGGGGAGTCGGTGCAGGAGTTTTGATTCTGTTTTTTTCTTTGTAGGATGACAGGGAGAGGGAAATCCCTTCATAGGCTTTCCTTCAGGGATGCTTTGGCCTCTCGTCCTATAGAGAGGAAGGTGTAGGCATTCTATACCCGTCTTTTAGGCAGGGGAGTCGGTGCTGGAGTTTTGATTCTGTTTTTTTCTTTATAGGATGACAGGGTGAAGGAAATCCCTTCATGGGCTATTCTTCAGGGGTTATTTGTGCTCTCTTCCTATAGAGAGGAAGGTGTAGGCATTCTATAGCTATCTTTTAGGCAGGGGAGTAGGTGCAGGAGATTTGATTCTGTTTTTTTCTTTATAGGATGACAGGGAGGAAGTAAATCCCTTCATGGGCTATTCTTCAGGGATGCTTTGTCTTCTGTTCCTATAGAGAGGAAGGTGTAGGCATCCTAAAGTTGTCTTTTAGGCAGGGGAGTCGGTGCAGGAGTTTTGATTCTGTTTTTTTCTTTGTAGGATGACAGGGAGAGGGAAATCCCTTCATGGGCTTTCCTTCAGGGATGCTTTGGCCTCTCGTCCTATAGAGAGGAAGGTGTAGGCATTCTATACCTGTCTTTTAGGCAGGGGAGTCGGTGCAGGAGTTTTGATTCTGTTTTTTTCTTTATAGGATGACAGGGTGAAGGAAATCCCTTCATGGGCTTTCCTTCAGGGGTTATTTGTGCTCTCTTCCTATAGAGAGGAAGGTGTAGGCATTCTATAGCTGTCTTTTAGGCAGGGGAGTAGGTGCAGGAGATTTGATTCTGTTTTTTTCTTTATAGGATGACAGGGAGGAAGGAAATCCCTTCATGGGCTATTCTTCAGGGATGCTTTGTCTTCTCTTCCTATAGAGAGGAAGGTGTAGGCATCCTATAGTTGTCTTTTAGGCAGGGGAGTCGGTGCAGGAGTTTTGATTCTGTTTTTTTCTTTGTAGGATGACAGGGAGAGGGAAATCCCTTCATGGGCTTTCCTTCAGGGATGCTTTGGCCTCTCGTCCTATAGAGAGGAAGGTGTAGGCATTCTATACCTGTCTTTTAGGCAGGGGAGTCGGTGCAGGAGTTTTGATTCTGTTTTTTTCTTTATAGGATGACAGGGTGAAGGAAATCCCTTCATGGGCTTTCCTTCAGGGGTTATTTGTGCTCTCTTCCTATAGAGAGGAAGGTGTAGGCATTCTATAGCTGTCTTTTAGGCAGGGGAGTAGGTGCAGGAGATTTGATTCTATTTTTTTCTTTATAGGATGACAGGGTGAAGGAAATCCCTTCATGGCCTTTCCTTCAGGGATGCTTTGGCCTCTCTTCCTATAGAGAGGAAGGTGTTGGCATTCTATAGTCTTTTAGGCAGGGGAGTCGGTGCAGGAGATTTGATTCTGTTTTTTTCTTTGTAGGATGACAGGGAGAGGGATATCCCTTCATGGGCTTTTCTTCAGGGATGCTTTGTTTTCTCTTCCTACAGAGAGGCAGGTGTAGGCATCCTATAGGTGTCTTTTAGGCAGGGGAGTCAGTGCAGGAGTTTTGATTCTGTTTTTTTCTTTGTAGGATGACAGGGAGGAAGGAAATCCCTTCATGGGCTTTTCTTCAGGGATGCTTTGTCTTCTCTTCCTATGGAGAGGAAGGTGTAGGCATCCTATAGGTGTCTTTTAGGCAGGGGAGTCGGTGCAGGAGATTTGATTCTTTTTTTTTGTTTGTAGGATGACAGGGAGAGGGAAATCCCTTCATGGCCTTTCCCTCAGGGATGCTTTGGCCTCTCGTAATATAGAGAGGAAGGTGTAGGCATTCTATACCTGTCTTTTAGGCAGCGGAGTAGGTGCAGGAAATTTGATTCTGTTTTTTTCTTTGTAGGATGACAGGGAGAGTGAAATTCCTTCATGGGCTTTCCTTCAGGGGTTATTTGTGCTCTCTTCCTATAGAGAGGAAGGTGTAGGCATTCTATAGCTATCTTTGAGGCAGGGGAGTAGGTGCAGGAGATTTCATTCTGTTTTTTTCTTTATAGGATGACAGGGAGGAAGGAAATCCCTTCATGGGCTTTTCTTCAGGGATGCTTTGTCTTCTCTTCCTATAGAGAGGAAGGTGTAGGCATCCTATAGGTGTCTTTTAGGCAGGGGAGTCGGTGCAGGAGTTTTGATTCTGTTTTTTTCTTTGTAGGATGACAGGGAGAGGGAAATCCCTTCATGGGCTTTCCTTCAGGGGTTATTTGTGCTCTCTTCCTATAGAGAGGAAGGTGTAGGCATTCTATACCTGTCTTTTAGGCAGGGGAGTCGGTGCAGGAGTTTTGATTCTGTTTTTTTCTTTATAGGATGACAGGGTGAAGGAAATCCCTTCATGGGCTTTCCTTCAGGGGTTATTTGTGCTCTCTTCCTATAGAGAGGAAGGTGTAGGCATTCTATAGCTGTCTTTTAGGCAGGGGAGTAGTTGCAGGAGATTTGATTCTGTTTTTTTCTTTATAGGATGACAGGGAGGAAGGAAATCCCTTCATGGGCTATTCTTCAGGGATGCTTTGTCTTCTCTTCCTATAGAGAGGAAGGTGTAGGCATCCTATAGGTGTCTTTTAGGCAGGGGAGTCGGTGCAGGAGTTTTGATTCTGTTTTTTTCTTTGTAGGATGACAGGGAGAGGGAAATCCCTTCATGGGCTTTCCTTCAGGGATGCTTTGGCCTCTCGTCCTATAGAGAGGAAGGTGTAGGCATTCTATAGCTGTCTTTTAGGCAGGGGCGTAGGTGCAGGACATTTGATTCTGTTTTTTTCTTTATAGGATGACAGGGAGAGGGAAATCTCTTCATGGGCTTTCCTTCAGGGATGCTTTGGCTTCTCTTCCTAGAGAGAGGAAGGTATAGGCATCCTATAGGTGTCTTTTAGGCAGGGGAGTCGGTGCAGGAGTTTTGATTCTGTTTTTTTCTTTGTAGGTTGACAGGGAGAGGGAAATCCCTTCATGGGCTTTCCTTCAGGGATGCTTTGGCCTCTCGTCCTATAGAGAGGAAGGTGTAGGCATTCTATACCTGTCTTTTAGGCAGGGGAGTCGGTGCAGGAGTTTTGATTCTGTTTTTTTCTTTATAGGATGACAGGGTGAAGGAAATCCCTTCATGGGCTATTCTTCAGGGGTTATTTGTGCTCTCTTCCTATAGAGAGGAAGGTGTAGGCATTCTATAGCTATCTTTTAGGCAGGGGAGTAGGTGCAGGAGATTTGATTCTGTTTTTTTCTTTATACGATGACAGGGAGGAAGGAAATCCCTTCATGGGCTATTCTTCAGGGATGCTTTGTCTTCTGTTCCTATAGAGAGGAAGGTGTAGGCATCCTATAGTTGTCTTTTAGGCAGGGGAGTCGGTGCAGGAGTTTTGATTCTGTTTTTTTCTTTGTAGGATGAGAGGGAGAGGGAAATCCCTTCATGGGCTTTCCTTCAGGGATGCTTTGGCCTCTCGTCCTATAGAGAGGAAGGTGTAGGCATTCTATACCTGTCTTTTAGGCAGGGGAGTCGGTGCAGGAGTTTTGATTCTGTTTTTTTCTTTATAGGATGACAGGGTGAAGGAAATCCCTTCATGGGCTTTCCTTCAGGGGTTATTTGTGCTCTCTTCCTATAGAGAGGAAGGTGTAGGCATTCTATAGCTGTCTTTTAGGCAGGGGAGTAGGTGCAGGAGATTTGATTCTATTTTTTTCTTTATAGGATGACAGGGTGAAGGAAATCCCTTCATGGGCTTTCCTTCAGGGATGCTTTGGCCTCTCTTCCTATAGAGAGGAAGGTGTAGGCATTCTATAGCTGTTTTTTAGGCAGGTGATTCGGTGCAGGAGTTTTAATTCTGTTTTTTTCTTTGTAGAATGACAGGGAGAGGGAAATCCCTTCATGGCCTTTCCTTCAGGGATGCTTTGGCCTCTCTTCCTATAGAGAGGAAGGTGTAGGCATTCTATAGTCTTTTAGGCAGGGGAGTCGGTGCAGGAGATTTGATTCTGTTTTTTTCTTTGTAGGATGACAGGGAGAGGGAAATCCCTTCATGGGCTTTCCTTCAGGGATGCTTTGGCCTCTCGTCCTATAGAGAGGAAGGTGTAGGCATTCTATACCTGTCTTTTAGGCAGGGGAGTCGGTGCAGGAGTTTTGATTCTGTTTTTTTCTTTATAGGATGACAGGGTGAAGGAAATCCCTTCATGGGCTTTCCTTCAGGGGTTATTTGTGCTCTCTTCCTATAGAGAGGAAGGTGTAGGCATTCTATAGCTGTCTTTTAGGCAGGGGAGTAGGTGCAGGAGATTTGATTCTATTTTTTTCTTTATAGGATGACAGGGTGAAGGAAATCCCTTCATGGGCTTTCCTTCAGGGATGCTTTGGCCTCTCTTCCTATAGAGAGGAACGTGTAGGCATTCTATAGCTGTTTTTTAGGCAGGTGATTCGGTGCAGGAGTTTTAATTCTGTTTTTTTCTTTGTAGAATGACAGGGAGAGGGAAATCCCTTCATGGCCTTTCCTTCAGGAATGCTTTGGCCTCTCTTCCTATAGAGAGGAAGGTGTAGGCATTCTATAGTCTTTTAGGCAGGGGAGTCCGTGCAGGAGATTTGATTCTGTTTTTTTCTTTGTAGGATGACAGGGAGAGGGAAATCCCTTCATGGGCTTTTCTTCAGGGATGCTTTGTTTTCTCTTCCTACAGAGAGGAAGGTGTAGGCATTCTATAGCTGTCTTTTAGGCAGCGGAGTAGGTGCAGGGAATTTGATTCTGTTTTTCTCTTTGTAGGATGACAGGGAGAGGGAAATCCCTTCATGGCCTTTCCTTCAGGGGTTATTTGTGCTCTCTTCCTATAGAGAGGAAGGTGTAGGCATTCTATAGCTGTCTTTTAGGCAGGGGAGTCGGTGCAGGAGATTTGATTCTGTTTTTTTCTTTGTAGGATGACAGGGAGAGGGAAATCCCTTCATGGGCTTTCCTTCAGGGATCCTTTGGCCTCTCTTCCTATAGAGAGGAAGGTGTAGGCATTCTATAGCTGTCTTTTAGGCAGGGGCGTAGGTGCAGGAGATTTGATTCTGTTTTTTTCTTTATAGGATGACAGGGAGAGGGAAATCCCTTCATGGGCTTTCCTTCAGGGATGCTTTGGCCTCTCGTCCTATAGAGAGGAAGGTGTAGGCATCCTATAGGTGTCTTTTAGGTAGGGGAGTCGGTGCAGGAGTTTTGATTCTGTTTTTTTCTTTATAGGATGACAGGGTGAAGGAAATCCCTTCATGGGCTTTCCTTCAGGGGTTATTTGTGCTCTCTTCCTATAGAGAGGAAGGTGTAGGCATTCTATAGCTGTCTTTTAGGCAGGGGAGTAGTTGCAGGGGATTTGATTCTGTTTTTTTCTTTATAGGATGACAGGGAGGAAGGAAATCCCTTCATGGGCTATTCTTCAGGGATGCTTTGTCTTCTCTTCCTATAGAGAGGAAGGTGTAGGCATCCTATAGTTGTCTTTTAGGCAGGGGAGTCGGTGCAGGAGTTTTGATTCTGTTTTTTTCTTTGTAGGATGACAGGGAGAGGGAAATCCCTTCATGGGCTTTCCTTCAGGGATGCTTTGGCCTCTCGTCCTATAGAGAGGAAGGTGTAGGCATTCTATACCTGTCTTTTAGGTAGGGGAGTCGGTGCAGGAGATTTGATTCTGTTTTTTTCTTTATAGGATGACAGGGTGAAGGAAATCCCTTCATGGGCTTTCCTTCAGGGGTTATTTGTGCTCTCTTCCTATAGAGAGGAAGGTGTAGGCATTCTATAGCTGTCTTTTAGGCAGGGGAGTAGTTGCAGGAGATTTGATTCTGTTTTTTTCTTTATAGGATGACAGGGAGGAAGGAAATCCCTTCATGGGCTATTCTTCAGGGATGCTTTGTCTTCTCTTCCTATAGAGAGGAAGGTGTAGGCATCCTATAGGTGTCTTTTAGGCAGGGGAGTCGGTGCAGGAGTTTTGATTCTGTTTTTTTCTTTGTAGGATGACAGGGAGAGGGAAATCCCTTCATGGGCTTTTCTTCAGGGATGCTTTGTTTTCTCTTCCTACAGAGAGGCAGGTGTAGGCATCCTATAGGTGTCTTTTAGGCAGGGGAGTCGGTGCAGGAGTTTTGATTCTGTTTTTTTCTTTGTAGGATGACAGGGAGGAAGGAAATCCCTTCATGGGCTTTTCTTCAGGGATGCTTTGTCTTTTCCTATGGAGAGGAAGGTGTAGGCATCCTATAGGTGTCTTTTAGGCAGGGGAGTCGGTGCAGGAGATTTGATTCTGTTTTTTTCTTTGTAGGATGACAGGGAGAGGGAAATCCCTTCATGGCCTTTCCTTCAGGGATGCTTTGGCCTCTCGTAATATAGAGAGGAAGGTGTAGGCATTCTATACCTGTCTTTTAGGCAGCGGAGTAGGTGCAGGAAATTTGATTCTGTTTTTTTCTTTGTAGGATGACAGGGAGAGGGAAATCCCTTCATGGGCTTTCCTTCAGGGGTTATTTGTGCTCTCTTCCTATAGAGAGGAAGGTGTAGGCATTCTATAGCTTTCTTTTAGGCAGGGGAGTAGGTGCAGGAGATTTCATTCTGTTTTTTTCTTTATAGGATGACAGGGAGGAAGGAAATCCCTTCATGGGCTTTTCTTCAGGGATGCTTTGTCTTCTCTTCCTATAGAGAGGAAGGTGTAGGCATCCTATAGGTGTCTTTTAGGCAGGGGAGTCGGTGCAGGAGTTTTGATTCTGTTTTTTTCTTTGTAGGATGACAGGGAGAGGGAAATCCCTTCATGGGCTTTCCTTCAGGGATGCTTTGGCCTCTCGTCCTATAGAGAGGAAGGTGTAGGCATTCTATACCTGTCTTTTAGGCAGGGGAGTCGGTGCAGGAGTTTTGATTCTGTTTTTTTCTTTATAGGATGACAGGGTGAAGGAAATCCCTTCATGGGCTTTCCTACAGGGGTTATTTGTGCTCTCTTCCTATAGAGAGGAAGGTGTAGGCATTCTATAGCTGTCTTTTAGGCAGGGGAGTAGGTGCAGGAGATTTGATTCTATTTTTTTATTTATAGGATGACAGGGTGAAGGAAATCCCTTCATGGGCTTTCCTTCAGGGATGCTTTGGCCTCTCTTCCTATAGAGAGGAAGGTGTAGGCATTCTATAGCTGTTTTTTAGGCAGGTGATTTGGTGCAGGAGTTTTAATTCTGTTTTTTTCTTTGTAGAATGACAGGGAGAGGGAAATCCCTTCATGGCCTTTCCTTCAGGGATGCTTTGGCCTCTCTTCCTATAGAGAGGAAGGTGTAGGCATTCTATAGTCTTTTAGGCAGGGGAGTCGGTGCAGGAGATTTGATTCTGTTTTTTTCTTTGTAGGATGACAGGGAGAGGGAAATCCCTTCATGGGCTTTTCTTCAGGGATGCTTTGTTTTCTCTTCCTACAGAGAGGCAGGTGTAGGCATCCTATAGGTGTCTTTTAGGCAGGGGAGTCGGTGCAGGAGTTTTGATTCTGTTTTTTTCTTTGTAGGATGACAGGGATTAAGGAAATCCCTTCATGGGCTTTTCTTCAGGGATGCTTTGTCTTCTCTTCCTATGGAGAGGAAGGTGTAGGCATCCTATAGGTGTCTTTTAGGCAGGGGAGTCGGTGCAGGAGTTTTGATTCAGTTTTTTTCTTTGTAGGATGACAGGGAGAGGGAAATCCCTTCATGGCCTTTCCTTCAGGGATGCTTTGGCCTCTCGTAATATAGAGAGGAAGGTATCGGCATTCTATACCTGTCTTTTAGGCAGCGGAGTAGGTGCAGGAAATTTGATTCTGTTTTTTTCTTTGTAGGATGACAGGGAGAGGGAAATCCCTTCATGGGCTTTCCTTCAGGGGTTATTTGTGCTCTCTTCCTATAGAGAGGAAGGTGTAGGCATTCTATAGCTTTCTTTTAGGCAGGGGAGTAGGTGCAGGAGATTTCATTCTGTTTTTTTCTTTATAGGATGACAGGGAGGAAGGAAATCCCTTCATGGGCTTTTCTTCAGGGATGCTTTGTCTTCTCTTCCTATAGAGAGGAAGGTGTAGGCATCCTATAGGTGTCTTTTAGGCAGGGGAGTCGGTGCAGGAGTTTTGATTCTGTTTTTTTCTTTGTAGGATGACAGGGAGAGGGAAATCCCTTCATGGGCTTTCCTTCAGGGGTTATTTGTGCTCTCTTCCTATAGAGAGGAAGGTGTAGGCATTCTATACCTGTCTTTTAGGCAGGGGAGTCGGTGCAGGAGTTTTGATTCTGTTTTTTTCTTTATAGGATGACAGGGTGAAGGAAATCCCTTCATGCGCTTTCCTTCAGGGGTTATTTGTGCTCTCTTCCTATAGAGAGGAAGGTGTAGGCATTCTATAGCTGTCTTTTAGGCAGGGGAGTAGGTGCAGGAGATTTGATTCTGTATTTTTTTTTATAGGTTGACAGGGTGAAGGAAATCCCTTCATGGGCTTTCCTTCAGGGATGCTTTGGCCTCTCTTCCTATAGAGAGGAAGGTGTAGGCATTCTATAGCTGTTTTTTAGGCAGGTGAGTCATTGCAGGAGTTTTAATTCTGTTTTTTTCTTTGTAGAATGACAGGGAGAGGGAAATCCCTTCATGGCCTTTCCTTCAGGGATGCTTTGGCCTCTCTTCCTATAGAGAGGAAGGTGTAGGCATTCTATAGTCTTTTAGGCAGCGGAGTCGGTGCAGGAGATTTGATTCTGTTTTTTTCTTTGTAGGATGAGAGGGAGGAAGGAAATCCCTTCATGGGCTTTTCTTCAGGGATGCTTTGTCTTCTCTTCCTATAGAGAGGAAGGTGTAGGCATCCTATACCTGTCTTTTAGGCAGCGGAGTAGGTGCAGGAAATTTGATTCTTTTTTTTTTCTTTGTAGGATGACAGGGAGAGGGAAATCCCTTCATGGGCTTTCCTTCAGGGATCCTTTGGCCTCTCTTCCTATAGAGAGGACGGTGTAGGCATTCTATAGTCTTTTAGGCAGGGGAGTCGGTGCAGGAGTTTTGATTCCGTTTTTTTCTTTGTTGGATGACAGGGAGAGGGAAATCCCTTCATGGGCTTTCCTTCAGGGGTTATTTGTGCTCTCTTCCTATAGAGAGGAAGGTGTAGGCATTCTATAGCTGTCTTTTAGGCAGGGGAGTCGGTGCACGAGATTTGATTCTGTTTTTTTCTTTATAGGATGACAGGGTGAAGGAAATCCTTTTATGGGCTTTCCTTCAGGGATGCTTTGGACTCTCTTCCTATAGAGAGGAAGGTGTAGGCATCCTATAGCTGTTTTTTAGGCAGGTGAGTCGGTTCAGGAGTTTTAATTCTGTTTTTTTCTTTGTAGGATGACAGGGAGAGGGAAATCCCTTCATGGGCTTTCCTTCAGGGATGCTTTGGCTTCTCTTCCTATAGAGAGGAAGGTGTAGGCATTCTATAGTCTTTTAGGCAGGGGAGTCGGTGCAGGAGATTTGATTCTGTTTTTTTCTTTGTAGGATGACAGGGAGGAAGCAAATCCCTTCATGGGCTTTTCTTCAGGGATGCTTTGTCTTCTCTTCCTATAGAGAGGAAGGTGTAGGCATTCTATAGGTGTCTTTTAGGCAGGGGAGTCGGTGCAGGAGTTTTGATTCTGTTTTTTTCTTTGTAGGATGACAGGGAGAGGGAAATCCCTTCATGGGCTTTCCTTCAGGGATGCTTTGGCCTCTCGTCCTATAGAGAGGAAGGTGTAGACATTCTATAGTCTTTTAGGCAGGGGAGTCGGTGCAGGAGATTTGATTCTGTTTTTTTCTTTGTAGGATGACAGGGAGGAAGGAAATCCCTTCATGGGCTTTTCTTCAAGGATGCTTTGTCTTCTCTTCCTATAGAGAGGAAGGTGTAGGCATCCTATAGGTGTCTTTTAGGCAGGGGAGTCGGTGCAGGAGTTTTGATTCTGTTTTTTTCTTTGTAGGATGACAGGGAGAGGGAAATCCCTTCATGGGCTTTCCTTCAGGGATGCTTTGGCCTCTCGTCCTATAGAGAGGAAGGTGTAGGCATTCTATAGCTGTCTTTTAGGCAGGGGAGTCGGTGCAGGAGTTTTAATTCTGTTTTTTTCTTTGTAGGATGACAGGGAGAGGGAAATCCCTTTATGGGCTTTCCTTCAGGGGTTATTTGTGCTCTCTTCCTATAGAGAGGAAGGTGTAGGCATTCTATAGCTGTCTTTTAGGCAGGTGAGTAGGTGCAGGAGATTTGATTCTGTTTTTTTCTTTGTAGGATGACAGGGAGGAAGGAAATCCCTTCATGGGCTTTTCTTCAGGGATGCTTTGTCTTCTCTTCCTATAGAGAGGAAGGTGTAGGCATCCTATAGGTGTCTTTTAGGCAGGGGAGTCGGTGCAGGAGTTTTGATTCTGTTTTTTTCTTTGTAGGATGACAGGGAGAGGGAAATCCCTTCATGGGCTTTCCTTCAGGGATGCTTTGGCCTCTCGTCCTATAGAGAGGAAGGTGTAGGCAGTCTATACCTGTCTTTTAGGCAGGGGAGTCGGTGCAGGAGTTTTGATTCTGTTTTTTTCTTTATAGGATGACAGGGTGAAGGAAATCCCTTCATGGGCTTCCCTTCAGGGGTTATTTGTGCTCTCTTCCTATAGAGAGGAAGGTGTAGGCATTCTATAGCTATCTTTTAGGCAGGGGAGTAGGTGGAGGAGATTTGATTCTATTTTTTTCTTTATAGGATGACAGGGTGAAGGAAATCCCTTCATGGGCTTTCCTTCAGGGATGCTTTGGCCTCTCTTCCTATAGAGAGGAAGGTGTAGGCATTCTATAGCTGTTTTTTAGGCAGGTGATTTGGTGCAGGAGTTTTAATTCTGTTTTTTTCTTTGTAGAATGACAGGGAGAGGGAAATCCCTTCATGGCCTTTCCTTCAGGGATGCTTTGGCCTCTCTTCCTATAGAGAGGAAGGTGTAGGCATTCTATAGTCTTTTAGGCAGGGGAGTAGGTGCAGGAGATTTGATTCTGTTTTTTTCTTTATAGGATGACAGGGAGGAAGGAAATCCCTTCATGGGCTATTCTTCAGGGATGCTTTGTCTTCTCTTCCTATAGAGAGGAAGGTGTAGGCATCCTATAGGTGTCTTTGAGGCAGGGGAGTCGGTGCAGGAGTTTTGATTCTGTTTTTTTCTTTGTAGGATGACAGGGAGAGGGAAATCCCTTCATGGGCTTTCCTTCAGGGATGCTTTGGCCTCTCATCCTATAGAGAGGAAGGTGTAGGCATTCTATACCTGTCTTTTAGGCAGGGGAGTCGGTGCAGGAGTTTTGATTCTGTTTTTTTCTTTATAGGATGACAGGGTGAAGGAAATCCCTTCATGGGCTTTCCTTCAGGGGTTATTTGTGCTCTCTTCCTATAGAGAGGAAGGTGTAGGCATTCTATAGCTGTCTTTTAGGCAGGGGAGTAGGTGCAGGAGATTTGATTCTGTTTTTTTCTTTATAGGATGACAGTGTGAAGGAAATCCCTTCATGGGCTTTCCTTCAGGGATGCTTTGGCCTCTCGTCCTATAGAGAGGAAGGTGTAGGCATTCTATACCTGTCTTTTAGGCAGGGGAGTCGGTGCAGGAGTTTTGATTCTGTTTTTTTCTTTATAGGATGACAGGGAGGAAGGAAATCCCTTCATGGACTATTCTTCAGGGATGCTTTGTCTTCTCTTCCTATAGAGAGGAAGGTGTAGGCATCCTATAGTTGTCTTTTAGGGAGGGGAGTCGGTGCAGGAGTTTTGATTCTGTTTTTTTCTTTGTAGGATGACAGGGAGAGGGAAATCCCTTCATGGGCTTTCCTTCAGGGATGCTTTGGCCTCTCGTCCTGTAGAGAGGAAGGTGTAGGCATTCTATACCTGTCTTTTAGGCAGGGGAGTCGGTGCAGGAGTTTTGATTCTGTTTTTTTCTTTATAGGATGACAGGGAGAGGGAAATCCCTTCATGGGTTTTCCTTCAGGGGTTATTTGTGCTCTCTTCCTATAGAGAGGAAGGTGTAGGCATTCTATAGCTGTCTTTTAGGCAGGGGAGTAGGTGCAGGAGATTTGATTCTATTTTTTTCTTAATAGGATGACAGGGTGAAGGAAATCCCTTCATGGGCTTTCCTTCAGGGATGGTTTGGCCTCTCTTCTTATAGAGAGGAAGGTGTAGGCATTCTATAGCTGTTTTTTAGGCAGGTGATTCGGTGCAGGAGTTTTAATTCTGTTTTTTTCTTTGTAGAATGACAGGGAGAGGGAAATCCCTTCATGGCCTTTCCTTCAGGGATGCTTTGGCCTCTCTTCCTATAGAGAGGAAGGTGTAGGCATTCTATAGTCTTTTAGGCAGGGGAGTCGGTGCAGGAGATTTGATTCTGTTTTTTTCTTTGTAGGATGACAGGGAGAGGGAAATCCCTTCATGGGCTTTTCTTCAGGGATGCTTTGTTTTCTCTTCCTACAGAGAGGAAGGTGTAGGCATTCTATAGCTGTCTTTTAGGCAGCGGAGTAGGTGCAGGAAATTTGATTCTGTTTTTTTCTTTGTAGGATGACAGGGAGAGGGAAATCCCTTCATGGCCTTTCCTTCAGGGGTTATTTGTGCTCTCTTCCTATAGAGAGGAAGGTGTAGGCATTCTATAGCTATCTTTTAGGCAGGGGAGTAGGTGGAGGAGATTTGATTCTGTTTTTTTCTTTATAGGATGACAGGGAGGAAGGAAATCCCTTCATGGGCTATTCTTCAGGGATGCTTTGTCTTCTCTTCCTATAGAGAGGAAGGTGTAGGCATCCTATAGTTGTCTTTTAGGCAGGGGAGTCGGTGCAGGAGTTTTGATTCTGTTTTTTTCTTTGTAGGATGACAGGGAGAGGGAAATCCCTTCATGGGCTTTCCTTCAGGGATGCTTTGGCCTCTCGTCCTATAGAGAGGAAGGTGTAGGCATTCTATACCTGTCTTTTAGGCAGGGGAGTCGGTGCAGGAGTTTTGATTCTGTTTTTTTCTTTATAGGATGACAGGGTGAAGGAAATCCCTTCATGGGCTTTCCTTCAGGGGTTATTTGTGCTCTCTTCCTATAGAGAGGAAGGTGTAGGCATTCTGTAGGTGTCTTTTAGGCAGGGGAGTAGGTGCAGGAGATTTGATTCTATTTTTTTCTTTATAGGATGACAGGGTGAAGGAAATCCCTTCATGGGCTTTCCTTCAGGGATGCTTTGGCCTCTCTTCCTATAGAGAGGAAGGTGTAGGCATTCTATAGCTGTTTTTAGGTAGGTGATTTGGTGCAGGAGTTTTAATTCTGTTTTTTTCTTTGTAGAATGACAGGGAGAGGGAAATCCCTTCATGGCCTTTCCTTCAGGGATGCTTTGGCCTCTCTTCCTATAGAGAGGAAGGTGTAGGCATTCTATAGTCTTTTAGGCAGGGGAGTAGGTGCAGGAGATTTGATTCTGTTTTTTTCTTTATAGGATGACAGGGAGGAAGGAAATCCCTTCATGGGCTATTCTTCAGGGATGCTTTGTCTTCTCTTCCTATAGAGAGGAAGGTGTAGGCATCCTATAGGTGTCTTTGAGGCAGGGGAGTCGGTGCAGGAGTTTTGATTCTGTTTTTTTCTTTGTAGGATGACAGGGAGAGGGAAATCCCTTCATGGGCTTTCCTTCAGGGATGCTTTGGCCTCTCATCCTATAGAGAGGAAGGTGTAGGCATTCTATACCTGTCTTTTAGGCAGGGGAGTCGGTGCAGGAGTTTTGATTCTGTTTTTTTCTTTATAGGATGACAGGGTGAAGGAAATCCCTTCATGGGCTTTCCTTCAGGGGTTATTTGTGCTCTCTTCCTATAGAGAGGAAGGTGTAGGCATTCTATAGCTGTCTTTTAGGCAGGGGAGTAGGTGCAGGAGATTTGATTCTGTTTTTTTCTTTATAGGATGACAGTGTGAAGGAAATCCCTTCATGGGCTTTCCTTCAGGGATGCTTTGGCCTCTCGTCCTATAGAGAGGAAGGTGTAGGCATTCTATACCGGTCTTTTAGGCAAGGGAGTCGGTGCAGGAGTTTTGATTCTGTTTTTTTCTTTATAGGATGACAGGGAGGAAGGAAATCCCTTCATGGGCTATTCTTCAGGGATGCTTTGTCTTCTCTTCCTATAGAGAGGAAGGTGTAGGCATCCTATAGTTGTCTTTTAGGCAGGGGAGTCGGTGCAGGAGTTTTGATTCTGTTTTTTTCTTTGTAGGATGACAGGGAGAGGGAAATCCCTTCATGGGCTTTCCTTCAGGGATGCTTCGGCCTCTCGTCCTGTAGAGAGGAAGGTGTAGGCATTCTATACCTGTCTTTTAGGCAGGGGAGTCGGTGCAGGAGTATTGATTCTGTTTTTTTCTTTATAGGATGACAGGGAGAGGTAAATCCCTTCATGGGTTTTCCTTCAGGGGTTATTTGTGCTCTCTTCCTATAGAGAGGAAGGTGTAGGCATTCTATAGCTGTCTTTTAGGCAGGGGAGTAGGTGCAGGAGATTTGATTCTATTTTTTTCTTTATAGGATGACAGTGTGAAGGAAATCCCTTCATGGGCTTTCCTTCAGGGATGCTTTGGCCTCTCTTCCTATAGAGAGGAAGGTGTAGGCATTCTATAGTCTTTTAGGCAGGGGAGTCGGTGCAGGAGATTTGATTCTGTTTTTTTCTTTGTAGGATGACAGGGAGAGGGAAATCCCTTCATGGGCTTTCCTTCAGGGATGCTTTGGCCTCTCGTCCTGTAGAGAGGAAGGTGTAGGCATTCTATACCTGTCTTTTAGGCAGGGGAGTCGGTGCAGGAGTTTTGATTCTGTTTTTTTCTTTATAGGATGACAGGGAGAGGGAAATCCCTTCATGGGTTTTCCTTCAGGGGTTATTTGTGCTCTCTTCCTATAGAGAGGAAGGTGTAGGCATTCTATAGCTGTCTTTTAGGCAGGGGAGTAGGTGCAGGAGATTTGATTCTATTTTTTTCTTAATAGGATGACAGGGTGAAGGAAATCCCTTCATGGGCTTTCCTTCAGGGATGGTTTGGCCTCTCTTCTTATAGAGAGGAAGGTGTAGGCATTCTATAGCTGTTTTTTAGGCAGGTGATTCGGTGCAGGAGTTTTAATTCTGTTTTTTTCTTTGTAGAATGACAGGGAGAGGGAAATCCCTTCATGGCCTTTCCTTCAGGGATGCTTTGGCCTCTCTTCCTATAGAGAGGAAGGTGTAGGCATTCTATAGTCTTTTAGGCAGGGGAGTCGGTGCAGGAGATTTGATTCTGTTTTTTTCTTTGTAGGATGACAGGGAGAGGGAAATCCCTTCATGGGCTTTTCTTCAGGGATGCTTTGTTTTCTCTTCCTACAGAGAGGAAGGTGTAGGCATTCTATAGCTGTCTTTTAGGCAGCGGAGTAGGTGCAGGAAATTTGATTCTGTTTTTTTCTTTGTAGGATGACAGGGAGAGGGAAATCCCTTCATGGCCTTTCCTTCAGGGGTTATTTGTGCTCTCTTCCTATAGAGAGGAAGGTGTAGGCATTCTATAGCTATCTTTTAGGCAGGGGAGTAGGTGGAGGAGATTTGATTCTGTTTTTTTCTTTATAGGATGACAGGGAGGAAGGAAATCCCTTCATGGGCTATTCTTCAGGGATGCTTTGTCTTCTCTTCCTATAGAGAGGAAGGTGTAGGCATCCTATAGTTGTCTTTTAGGCAGGGGAGTCGGTGCAGGAGTTTTGATTCTGTTTTTTTCTTTGTAGGATGACAGGGAGAGGGAAATCCCTTCATGGGCTTTCCTTCAGGGATGCTTTGGCCTCTCGTCCTATAGAGAGGAAGGTGTAGGCATTCTATACCTGTCTTTTAGGCAGGGGAGTCGGTGCAGGAGTTTTGATTCTGTTTTTTTCTTTATAGGATGACAGGGTGAAGGAAATCCCTTCATGGGCTTTCCTTCAGGGGTTATTTGTGCTCTCTTCCTATAGAGAGGAAGGTGTAGGCATTCTGTAGCTGTCTTTTAGGCAGGGGAGTAGGTGCAGGAGATTTGATTCTATTTTTTTCTTTATAGGATGACAGGGTGAAGGAAATCCCTTCATGGGCTTTCCTTCAGGGATGCTTTGGCCTCTCTTCCTATAGAGAGGAAGGTGTAGGCATTCTATAGCTGTTTTTAGGCAGGTGATTTGGTGCAGGAGTTTTAATTCTGTTTTTTTCTTTGTAGAATGACAGGGAGAGGGAAATCCCTTCATGGCCTTTCCTTCAGGGATGCTTTGGCCTCTCTTCCTATAGAGAGGAAGGTGTAGGCATTCTATAGTCTTTTAGGCAGGGGAGTAAGTGCAGGAGATTTGATTCTGTTTTTTTCTTTATAGGATGACAGGGAGGAAGGAAATCCCTTCATGGGCTATTCTTCAGGGTTGCTTTGTCTTCTCTTCCTATAGAGAGGAAGGTGTAGGCATCCTATAGGTGTCTTTGAGGCAGGGGAGTCGGTGCATGAGTTTTGATTCTGTTTTTTTCTTTGTAGGATGACAGGGAGAGGGAAATCCCTTCATAGGCTTTCCTTCAGGGATGCTTTGGCCTCTCATCCTATAGAGAGGAAGGTGTAGGCATTCTATACCTGTCTTTTAGGCAGGGGAGTCGGTGCAGGAGTTTTGATTCTGTTTTTTTCTTTATAGGATGACAGGGTGAAGGAAATCCCTTCATGGGCTTTCCTTCAGGGGTTATTTGTGCTCTCTTCCTATAGAGAGGAAGGTGTAGGCATTCTATAGCTGTCTTTTAGGCAGGGGAGTAGGTGCAGGAGATTTGATTCTGTTTTTTTCTTTATAGGATGACAGGGAGGAAGGAAATCCCTTCATGGGCTATTCTTCAGGGATGCTTTGTCTTCTCTTCCTATAGAGAGGAAGGTGTAGGCATCCTATAGGTGTCTTTGAGGCAGGGGAGTCGGTGCAGGAGTTTTGATTCTGTTTTTTTCTTTGTAGGATGACAGGGAGAGGGAAATCCCTTCATGGGCTTTCCTTCAGGGATGCTTTGGCCTGTCATCCTATAGAGAGGAAGGTGTAGGCATTCTATACCTGTCTTTTAGGCAGGGGAGTCGGTGCAGGAGTTTTGATTCTGTTTTTTTCTTTATAGGATGACAGGGTGAAGGAAATCCCTTCATGGGCTTTCCTTCAGGGGTTATTTGTGCTCTCTTCCTATAGAGAGGAAGGTGTAGGCATTCTATAGCTGTCTTTTAGGCAGGGGAGTAGGTGCAGGAGATTTGATTCTGTTTTTTTCTTTATAGGATGACAGTGTGAAGGAAATCCCTTCATGGGCTTTCCTTCAGGGATGCTTTGGCCTCTCGTCCTATAGAGAGGAAGGTGTAGGCATTCTATACCTGTCTTTTAGGCAGGGGAGTCGGTGCAGGAGTTTTGATTCTGTTTTTTTCTTTATAGGATGACAGGGAGGAAGGAAATCCCTTCATGGGCTATTCTTCAGGGATGCTTTGTCTTCTCTTCCTATAGAGAGGAAGGTGTAGGCATCCTATAGTTGTCTTTTAGGCAGGGGAGTCGGTGCAGGAGTTTTGATTCTGTTTTTTTCTTTGTAGGATGACAGGGAGAGGGAAATCCCTTCATGGGCTTTCCTTCAGGGATGCTTTGGCCTCTCGTCCTGTAGAGAGGAAGGTGTAGGCATTCTATACCTGTCTTTTAGGCAGGGGAGTCGGTGCAGGAGTTTTGATTCTGTTTTTTTCTTTATAGGATGACAGGGAGAGGTAAATCCCTTCATGGGTTTTCCTTCAGGGGTTATTTGTGCTCTCTTCCTATAGAGAGGAAGGTGTAGGCATTCTATAGCTGTCTTTTAGGCAGGGGAGTAGGTGCAGGAGATTTGATTCTATTTTTTTCTTTATAGGATGACAGTGTGAAGGAAATCCCTTCATGGGCTTTCCTTCAGGGATGCTTTGGCCTCTCTTCCTATAGAGAGGAAGGTGTAGGCATTCTATAGTCTTTTAGGCAGGGGAGTCGGTGCAGGAGATTTGATTCTGTTTTTTTCTTTGTAGGATGACAGGGAGAGGGAAATCCCTTCATGGGCTTTCCTTCAGGGATGCTTTGGCCTCTCGTCCTGTAGAGAGGAAGGTGTAGGCATTCTATACCTGTCTTTTAGGCAGGGGAGTCGGTGCAGGAGTTTTGATTCTGTTTTTTTCTTTATAGGATGACAGGGAGAGGGAAATCCCTTCATGGGTTTTCCTTCAGGGGTTATTTGTGCTCTCTTCCTATAGAGAGGAAGGTGTAGGCATTCTATAGCTGTCTTTTAGGCAGGGGAGTAGGTGCAGGAGATTTGATTCTATTTTTTTCTTAATAGGATGACAGGGTGAAGGAAATCCCTTCATGGGCTTTCCTTCAGGGATGGTTTGGCCTCTCTTCTTATAGAGAGGAAGGTGTAGGCATTCTATAGCTGTTTTTTAGGCAGGTGATTCGGTGCAGGAGTTTTAATTCTGTTTTTTTCTTTGTAGAATGACAGGGAGAGGGAAATCCCTTCATGGCCTTTCCTTCAGGGATGCTTTGGCCTCTCTTCCTATAGAGAGGAAGGTGTAGGCATTCTATAGTCTTTTAGGCAGGGGAGTCGGTGCAGGAGATTTGATTCTGTTTTTTTCTTTGTAGGATGACAGGGAGAGGGAAATCCCTTCATGGGCTTTTCTTCAGGGATGCTTTGTTTTCTCTTCCTACAGAGAGGAAGGTGTAGGCATTCTATAGCTGTCTTTTAGGCAGCGGAGTAGGTGCAGGAAATTTGATTCTGTTTTTTTCTTTGTAGGATGACAGGGAGAGGGAAATCCCTTCATGGCCTTTCCTTCAGGGGTTATTTGTGCTCTCTTCCTATAGAGAGGAAGGTGTAGGCATTCTATAGCTATCTTTTAGGCAGGGGAGTAGGTGGAGGAGATTTGATTCTGTTTTTTTCTTTATAGGATGACAGGGAGGAAGGAAATCCCTTCATGGGCTATTCTTCAGGGATGCTTTGTCTTCTCTTCCTATAGAGAGGAAGGTGTAGGCATCCTATAGTTGTCTTTTAGGCAGGGGAGTCGGTGCAGGAGTTTTGATTCTGTTTTTTTCTTTGTAGGATGACAGGGAGAGGGAAATCCCTTCATGGGCTTTCCTTCAGGGATGCTTTGGCCTCTCGTCCTATAGAGAGGAAGGTGTAGGCATTCTATACCTGTCTTTTAGGCAGGGGAGTCGGTGCAGGAGTTTTGATTCTGTTTTTTTCTTTATAGGATGACAGGGTGAAGGAAATCCCTTCATGGGCTTTCCTTCAGGGGTTATTTGTGCTCTCTTCCTATAGAGAGGAAGGTGTAGGCATTCTGTAGCTGTCTTTTAGGCAGGGGAGTAGGTGCAGGAGATTTGATTCTATTTTTTTCTTTATAGGATGACAGGGTGAAGGAAATCCCTTCATGGGCTTTCCTTCAGGGATGCTTTGGCCTCTCTTCCTATAGAGAGGAAGGTGTAGGCATTCTATAGCTGTTTTTAGGCAGGTGATTTGGTGCAGGAGTTTTAATTCTGTTTTTTTCTTTGTAGAATGACAGGGAGAGGGAAATCCCTTCATGGCCTTTCCTTCAGGGATGCTTTGGCCTCTCTTCCTATAGAGAGGAAGGTGTAGGCATTCTATAGTCTTTTAGGCAGGGGAGTAAGTGCAGGAGATTTGATTCTGTTTTTTTCTTTATAGGATGACAGGGAGGAAGGAAATCCCTTCATGGGCTATTCTTCAGGGTTGCTTTGTCTTCTCTTCCTATAGAGAGGAAGGTGTAGGCATCCTATAGGTGTCTTTGAGGCAGGGGAGTCGGTGCATGAGTTTTGATTCTGTTTTTTTCTTTGTAGGATGACAGGGAGAGGGAAATCCCTTCATAGGCTTTCCTTCAGGGATGCTTTGGCCTCTCATCCTATAGAGAGGAAGGTGTAGGCATTCTATACCTGTCTTTTAGGCAGGGGAGTCGGTGCAGGAGTTTTGATTCTGTTTTTTTCTTTATAGGATGACAGGGTGAAGGAAATCCCTTCATGGGCTTTCCTTCAGGGGTTATTTGTGCTCTCTTCCTATAGAGAGGAAGGTGTAGGCATTCTATAGCTGTCTTTTAGGCAGGGGAGTAGGTGCAGGAGATTTGATTCTGTTTTTTTCTTTATAGGATGACAGGGAGGAAGGAAATCCCTTCATGGGCTATTCTTCAGGGATGCTTTGTCTTCTCTTCCTATAGAGAGGAAGGTGTAGGCATCCTATAGGTGTCTTTGAGGCAGGGGAGTCGGTGCAGGAGTTTTGATTCTGTTTTTTTCTTTGTAGGATGACAGGGAGAGGGAAATCCCTTCATGGGCTTTCCTTCAGGGATGCTTTGGCCTGTCATCCTATAGAGAGGAAGGTGTAGGCATTCTATACCTGTCTTTTAGGCAGGGGAGTCGGTGCAGGAGTTTTGATTCTGTTTTTTTCTTTATAGGATGACAGGGTGAAGGAAATCCCTTCATGGGCTTTCCTTCAGGGGTTATTTGTGCTCTCTTCCTATAGAGAGGAAGGTGTAGGCATTCTATAGCTGTCTTTTAGGCAGGGGAGTAGGTGCAGGAGATTTGATTCTGTTTTTTTCTTTATAGGATGACAGTGTGAAGGAAATCCCTTCATGGGCTTTCCTTCAGGGATGCTTTGGCCTCTCGTCCTATAGAGAGGAAGGTGTAGGCATTCTATACCTGTCTTTTAGGCAGGGGAGTCGGTGCAGGAGTTTTGATTCTGTTTTTTTCTTTATAGGATGACAGGGAGGAAGGAAATCCCTTCATGGGCTATTCTTCAGGGATGCTTTGTCTTCTCTTCCTATAGAGAGGAAGGTGTAGGCATCCTATAGTTGTCTTTTAGGCAGGGGAGTCGGTGCAGGAGTTTTGATTCTGTTTTTTTCTTTGTAGGATGACAGGGAGAGGGAAATCCCTTCATGGGCTTTCCTTCAGGGATGCTTTGGCCTCTCGTCCTGTAGAGAGGAAGGTGTAGGCATTCTATACCTGTCTTTTAGGCAGGGGAGTCGGTGCAGGAGTTTTGATTCTGTTTTTTTCTTTATAGGATGACAGGGAGAGGTAAATCCCTTCATGGGTTTTCCTTCAGGGGTTATTTGTGCTCTCTTCCTATAGAGAGGAAGGTGTAGGCATTCTATAGCTGTCTTTTAGGCAGGGGAGTAGGTGCAGGAGATTTGATTCTATTTTTTTCTTTATAGGATGACAGTGTGAAGGAAATCCCTTCATGGGCTTTCCTTCAGGGATGCTTTGGCCTCTCTTCCTATAGAGAGGAAGGTGTAGGCATTCTATAGTCTTTTAGGCAGGGGAGTCGGTGCAGGAGATTTGATTCTGTTTTTTTCTTTGTAGGATGACAGGGAGAGGGAAATCCCTTCATGGGCTTTCCTTCAGGGATGCTTTGGCCTCTCGTCCTGTAGAGAGGAAGGTGTAGGCATTCTATACCTGTCTTTTAGGCAGGGGAGTCGGTGCAGGAGTTTTGATTCTGTTTTTTTCTTTATAGGATGACAGGGAGAGGGAAATCCCTTCATGGGTTTTCCTTCAGGGGTTATTTGTGCTCTCTTCCTATAGAGAGGAAGGTGTAGGCATTCTATAGCTGTCTTTTAGGCAGGGGAGTAGGTGCAGGAGATTTGATTCTATTTTTTTCTTAATAGGATGACAGGGTGAAGGAAATCCCTTCATGGGCTTTCCTTCAGGGATGGTTTGGCCTCTCTTCTTATAGAGAGGAAGGTGTAGGCATTCTATAGCTGTTTTTTAGGCAGGTGATTCGGTGCAGGAGTTTTAATTCTGTTTTTTTCTTTGTAGAATGACAGGGAGAGGGAAATCCCTTCATGGCCTTTCCTTCAGGGATGCTTTGGCCTCTCTTCCTATAGAGAGGAAGGTGTAGGCATTCTATAGTCTTTTAGGCAGGGGAGTCGGTGCAGGAGATTTGATTCTGTTTTTTTCTTTGTAGGATGACAGGGAGAGGGAAATCCCTTCATGGGCTTTTCTTCAGGGATGCTTTGTTTTCTCTTCCTACAGAGAGGAAGGTGTAGGCATTCTATAGCTGTCTTTTAGGCAGCGGAGTAGGTGCAGGAAATTTGATTCTGTTTTTTTCTTTGTAGGATGACAGGGAGAGGGAAATCCCTTCATGGCCTTTCCTTCAGGGGTTATTTGTGCTCTCTTCCTATAGAGAGGAAGGTGTAGGCATTCTATAGCTATCTTTTAGGCAGGGGAGTAGGTGGAGGAGATTTGATTCTGTTTTTTTCTTTATAGGATGACAGGGAGGAAGGAAATCCCTTCATGGGCTATTCTTCAGGGATGCTTTGTCTTCTCTTCCTATAGAGAGGAAGGTGTAGGCATCCTATAGTTGTCTTTTAGGCAGGGGAGTCGGTGCAGGAGTTTTGATTCTGTTTTTTTCTTTGTAGGATGACAGGGAGAGGGAAATCCCTTCATGGGCTTTCCTTCAGGGATGCTTTGGCCTCTCGTCCTATAGAGAGGAAGGTGTAGGCATTCTATACCTGTCTTTTAGGCAGGGGAGTCGGTGCAGGAGTTTTGATTCTGTTTTTTTCTTTATAGGATGACAGGGTGAAGGAAATCCCTTCATGGGCTTTCCTTCAGGGGTTATTTGTGCTCTCTTCCTATAGAGAGGAAGGTGTAGGCATTCTGTAGCTGTCTTTTAGGCAGGGGAGTAGGTGCAGGAGATTTGATTCTATTTTTTTCTTTATAGGATGACAGGGTGAAGGAAATCCCTTCATGGGCTTTCCTTCAGGGATGCTTTGGCCTCTCTTTCTATAGAGAGGAAGGTGTAGGCATTCTATAGCTGTTTTTAGGCAGGTGATTTGGTGCAGGAGTTTTAATTCTGTTTTTTTCTTTGTAGAATGACAGGGAGAGGGAAATCCCTTCATGGCCTTTCCTTCAGGGATGCTTTGGCCTCTCTTCCTATAGAGAGGAAGGTGTAGGCATTCTATAGTCTTTTAGGCAGGGGAGTAGGTGCAGGAGATTTGATTCTGTTTTTTTCTTTATAGGATGACAGGGAGGAAGGAAATCCCTTCATGGGCTATTCTTCAGGGATGCTTTGTCTTCTCTTCCTATAGAGAGGAAGGTGTAGGCATCCTATAGGTGTCTTTGAGGCAGGGGAGTCGGTGCAGGAGTTTTGATTCTGTTTTTTTCTTTGTAGGATGACAGGGAGAGGGAAATCCCTTCATGGGCTTTCCTTCAGGGATGCTTTGGCCTCTCATCCTATAGAGAGGAAGGTGTAGGCATTCTATACCTGTCTTTTAGGCAGGGGAGTCGGTGCAGGAGTTTTGATTCTGTTTTTTTCTTTATAGGATGACAGGGTGAAGGAAATCCCTTCATGGGCTTTCCTTCAGGGGTTATTTGTGCTCTCTTCCTATAGAGAGGAAGGTGTAGGCATTCTATAGCTGTCTTTTAGGCAAGGGAGTAGGTGCAGGAGATTTGATTCTGTTTTTTTCTTTATAGGATGACAGTGTGAAGGAAATCCCTTCATGGGCTTTCCTTCAGGGATGCTTTGGCCTCTCGTCCTATAGAGAGGAAGGTGTAGGCATTCTATACCTGTCTTTTAGGCAGGGGAGTCGGTGCAGGAGTTTTGATTCTGTTTTTTTCTTTATAGGATGACAGGGAGGAAGGAAATCCCTTCATGGGCTATTCTTCAGGGATGCTTTGTCTTCTCTTCCTATAGAGAGGAAGGTGTAGGCATCCTATAGTTGTCTTTTAGGCAGGGGAGTCGGTGCAGGAGTTTTGATTCTGTTTTTTTCTTTGTAGGATGACAGGGAGAGGGAAATCCCTTCATGGGCTTTCCTTCAGGGATGCTTTGGCCTCTCGTCCTGTAGAGAGGAAGGTGTAGGCATTCTATACCTGTCTTTTAGGCAGGGGAGTCGGTGCAGGAGTTTTGATTCTGTTTTTTTCTTTATAGGATGACAGGGAGAGGTAAATCCCTTCATGGGTTTTCCTTCAGGGGTTATTTGTGCTCTCTTCCTATAGAGAGGAAGGTGTTGGCATTCTATAGCTGTCTTTTAGGCAGGGGAGTAGGTGCAGGAGATTTGATTCTATTTTTTTCTTTATAGGATGACAGTGTGAAGGAAATCCCTTCATGGGCTTTCCTTCAGGGATGCTTTGGCCTCTCTTCCTATAGAGAGGAAGGTGTAGGCATTCTATAGTCTTTTAGGCAGGGGAGTCGGTGCAGGAGATTTGATTCTGTTTTTTTCTTTGTAGGATGACAGGGAGAGGGAAATCCCTTCATGGGCTTTTCTTCAGGGATGCTTTGTTTTCTCTTCCTACAGAGAGGAAGGTGTAGGCATTCTATAGCTGTCTTTTAGGCAGCGGAGTAGGTGCAGGAAATTTGATTCTGTTTTTTTCTTTGTAGGATGACAGGGAGAGGGAAATCCCTTCATGGCCTTTCCTTCAGGGGTTATTTGTGCTCTCTTCCTATAGAGAGGAAGGTGTAGGCATTCTATAGCTGTCTTTTAGGCAGGGGAGTAGGTGCAGGAGATTTGATTCTATTTTTTTCTTTACAGGATGACAGGGAGGAAGGAAATCCCTTCATGGGCTATTCTTCAGGGATGCTTTGACTTCTCTTCCTATAGAGAGGAAGGTGTAGGCATCCTATAGGTGTCTTTTAGGCAGGGGAGTCGGTGCAGGAGTTTTGATTCTGTTTTTTTCTTTGTAGGATGACAGGGAGAGGGAAATCCCTTCATGGGCTTTCCTTCAGGGATGCTTTGGCCTCTCATCCTATAGAGAGGAAGGTGTAGGCATTCTATACCTGTCTTTTAGGCAGGGGAGTCGGTGCAGGAGTTTTGATTCTGTTTTTTTCTTTATAGGATGACAGGGTGAAGTAAATCCCTTCATGGGCTTTCCTTCAGGGGTTATTTGTGCTCTCTTCCTATAGAGAGGAAGGTGTAGGTATTCTATAGCTGTCTTTTAGGCAGGGGAGTAGATGCAGGAGATTTGATTCTGTTTTTTTCTTTATAGGATGACAGTGTGAAGGAAATCCCTTCATGGGCTTTCCTTCAGGGATGCTTTGGCCTCTCTTCCTACAGAGAGGAAGGTGTAGGCATTCTATAGCTGTTTTTTAGGTAGGTGATTCGGTGCAGGAGTTTTAATTCTGTTTTTTTCTTTGTAGAATGATAGGGAGAGGGAAATCCCTTCATGGCCTTTCCTTCAGGGATGCTTTGGCCTCTCTTCATATAGAGAGGAAGGTGGAGGCATTCTATAGTCTTTTAGGCAGGGGAGTCGGTGCAGGAGATTTGATTCTGTTTTTTTCTTTGTAGGATGACAGGGAGAGGGAAATCCCTTCATGGGCTTTTCTTCAGGGATGCTTTCTCTTCTCTTCCTACAGAGAGGAAGGTGTAGGCATCCTATAGGTGTCTTTTAGGCAGGGGAGTCGGTGCAGGAGTTTTGATTCTGTTTTTTTCTTTGTAGGATGACAGGGAGAGGGAAATCCCTTCATGGGCTTTCCTTCAGGGATGCTTTGGCCTCTCTTCCTATAGAGAGGAAGGTGTAGGCATTCTATAGTCTTTTAGGCAGGGGAGTCGGTGCAGGAGATTTGATTCCGTTTTTTTCTTTGTTGGATGACAGGGAGAGGGAAATCCCTTCATGGGCTTTCCTTCAGGGGTTATTTGTGCTCTCTTCCTATAGAGAGGAAGGTGTAGGCATTCTATAGCTGTCTTTTAGGCAGGGGAGTCGGTGCAGGAGATTTGATTCTGTTTTTTTCTTTATAGGATGACAGGGTGAAGGAAATCCCTTCATGGGCTTTCCTTCAGGGATGCTTTGGCCTCTCTTCCTATAGAGAGGAAGGTGTAGGCATTCTATAGCTGTTTTTTAGGCAGGTGAGTCGGTGCAGAAGTTTTAATTCTGTTTTTTTCTTTGTAGGTTGACAGGGAGAGGGAAATCCCTTCATGGGCTTTCCTTCAGGGATGCTTTGGCTTCTCTTCCTAGAGAGAGGAAGGTGTAGGCATCCTATAGGTGTCTTTTAGGCAGGGGAGTCGGTGCAGGAGTTTTGGTTCTGTTTTTTTCTTTGTAGGATGACAGGGAGAGGGAAATCCCTTCATGGGCTTTCCTTCAGGGATGCTTTGGCCTCTCGTCCTATAGAGAGGAAGGTGTAGGCATTCTATACCTGTCTTTTAGGCAGGGGAGTCGGTGCAGGTGTTTTGATTCTGTTTTTTTCTTTATAGGATGACAGGGTGAAGGAAATCCTTTCATGGGCTTTCCTTCAGGGGTTATTTGTGCTCTCTTCCTATAGAGAGGAAGGTGTAGGCATTCTATAGCTGTTTTTTAGGCTGGTGAGTCGGTGCAGGAGTTTTAATTCTGTTTTTTTCTTTGTAGGATGACAGGGAGAGGGAAATCCCTTTATGGGCTTTCCTTCAGGGATGCTTTGGCCTCTCTTCCTATAGAGAGGAAGGTGTAGGCATTCTATAGTCTTTTAGGCAGGGGAGTCGGTGCAGGAGATTTGATTCTCTTTTTTTCTTTGTAGGATGACAGGGAGGGAGGAAATCCCTTCATGGGCTTTTCTTCAGGGATGCTTTGTCTTCTTTTCTTACAGAGAGGAAGGTGTAGGCATCCTATAGGTGTCTTTTAGGCAGGGGAGTCGGTGCAGGAGTTTTGATTCTGTTTTTTTCTTTGTAGGATGACAGGGAGAGGGAAATCCCTTCATGGGCTTTCCTTCAGGGATGCTTTGGCCTCTCTTCCTATAGAGAGGAAGGTGTAGGCATTCTATAGTCTTTTAGGCAGGGGAGTCGGTGCAGGACATTTGATTCTGTTTCTTTCTTTATAAGATGACAGGGTGAAGGAAATCCCTTTATGGGCTTTCCTTTAGGGATGCTTTGGCCTCTCTTCCTATAGAGAGGAAGGTGTAGGCATTCTATAGCTGTTTTTTAGGCAGGTGAGTCGGTGCAGGAGTTTTAATTCTGTTTTTTTCTTTGTAGGATGACAGGGAGAGGGAAATCCCTTTATGGGCTTTCTTTCAGGGATGCTTTGGCCTCTCTTCCTATAGAGAGGAAGGTGTAGGCATTCTATAGTCTTTTAGGCAGGGGAGTAGGTGCAGGAGATTTGATTGTGTTTTTTTCTTTGTAGGATGACAGGGAGGAAGGAAATCCCTTCATGGGCTTTTCTTCAGGGATGCTTTGTCTTCTCTTCCTATAGAGAGGAAGGTGTAGGCATCCTATAGGTGTCTTTTAGGCAGGGGAGTCGGTGCAGGAGTTTTGATTCTGTTTTTTTCTTTGTAGGATGACAGGGAGAGGGAAATCCCTTCATGGGCTTTCCTTCAGGGATGCTTTGGCCTCTCGTCCTATAGAGAGGAAGGTGTAGGCATTCTATAGCTGTTTTATAGGCAGGGGAGTCGGTGCAGGAGTTTTAATTGTGTTTTTTTCTTTGTAGGATGACAGGGAGAGGGAAATCCCTTCATGGCCTTTCCTTCAGGGATGCTTTGGTGTCTCGTCCTACAGAGAGGAAGGTGTAGGCATCCTATACGTGTCTTTTAGGCAGGGGAGTCGGTGCAGGAGTTTTGATTCTGTTTTTTTCTTTGTAGGATGACAGGGAGAGGGAAATCCCTTCATGGGCTTTCCTTCAGGGGTTATTTGTGCTCTCTTCCTATAGAGAGGAAGGTGTAGGCATTCTATAGCTGTCTTTTAGGCAGGGGCGTAGGTGAAGGAGATTTGATTCTGTTTTTTTCTTTATAGGATGACAGGGTGAAAGAAATCCCTTCATGGACTTTCCTTTAGGGATGCTTTGGCCTCTCTTCCTATGGAGAGAAAGGTGTAGGCATTCTATAGTCTTTTAGGCAGGGAGGTTGGTGCAGGAGATTTGATTCTGTTTTTTTCTTCGTAGGATGACAGGGAGGAAGGAAATCCCCTCATGGGCTTTTCTTCAGGGATGCTTTGTCTTCTCTTCCTACAGAGAGGAAGGTGTAGGCATCCTATACGTGTCTTTTAGGCAGGGGAGTCGATGCAGGAGTTTTGATTCTGTTTTTTTCTTTATAGGATGAGAGGGAGAGGGAAATCCCTTCATGGGCTTTCCTTCAAGGGTTATTTGTGGTCTCTTCCTATAGAGAGGAAGGTGTAGGCATCCTATAACTGTCTTTTAGGCAGGGGAGTCGGTGCAGGAGATTTGATTCTGTTTTTTTCTTTATAGGATGACAGGGTGAAGGAAATCCCTTCACGGGCTTTCCTTCAGGGATGCTTTGGCCTTTCTTCCTATGGAGAGGAAGGTGTAGGCATTCTATAGTCTTTTAGGCAGGGAAGTCGGTGCAGGAGATTTGATTCTGTTTTTTTCTTTGTAGGATGACAGGGAGGAAGGAAATCCCTTCATGGGCTTTTCTTCAGGGATGCTGTGTCTTCTCCTCCTATAGAGAGGAAGGTGTAGGCATCCTATAGGTGTCTTTTAGGCAGGGGAGTCGGTGCAGGAGATTTGATTTTGTTTTTTTCTTTGTAGGATGACAGGGAGGAAGGAAATCCCTTCATGGGCTTTTCTTCAGGGATGCTTTTTCTTCTCTTCCTACAGAGATGAAGGTGTAGGCATCCTATAGGTGTCTTTTAGGCAGGGGAGTCGGTGCAGGAGTTTTGATTCTGTTTTTTTCTTTGTAGGATGACAGGGAGGAAGGATATCCCTTCATGGGCTTTTCTTCAGGGATGCTTTGTCTTCTCTTCCTATGGAGAGGAAGGTGTAGGCATCCTATAGGTGTCTTTAAGCAGGGGAGTCGGTGCAGGAGTTTTGATTCTGTTTTTTTCTTTGTAGGATGACAGGGAGAGGGAAATCCCTTCATGGCCTTTCCTTCAGGGATGCTTTGGCCTCTCGTCCTATAGAGAGGAAGGTGTAGGCATTCTATAGGTGTCTTTTAGGCAGGGGAGTCGGTGCAGGAGTTTTGATTCTGTTTTTTTCTTTATAGGATGACAGGGTGAAGGAAATCCCTTCATGGGCTTTCCTTCAGGGGTTATTTGTGCTCTCTTCCTATAGAGAGGAAGGTGTAGGCATTCTATAGCTGTCTTTTAGGCCGGGGAGTAGGTGCAGGAGATCTGATTCTGTTTTTTTCTTTATAGGATGACAGGGTGAAGGAAATCCCTTCATGGGCTTTTCTTCAGGGATGCTTTGTCTTCTCTTCCTACAGAGATGAAGGTGTAGGCATCCTATAGGTGTCTTTTAGGCAGGGGAGTCGGTGGAGGAGTTTTGATTCTGTTTTTTTCTCTGTAGGATGACAGGGAGGAAGGAAATCCCTTCATGGGCTTTTCTTCAGGGATGCTTTGTCTTCTCTTCCTATAGAGAGGAAGGTGTAGGCATCCTATACGTGTCTTTTAGGCAGGGGAGTCGGTGCAGGAGTTTTGATTCTGTTTTTTTCTTTGTAGGATGACAGGGAGAGGGAAATCCCTTCATGGGCTTTCCTTCAGGGATGCTTTGGCCTCTCGTCCTATAGAGAAGAAGGTGTAGGCATTCTATAGTCTTTTAGGCAGGGATGTCGGTGCAGGAGTTTTGATTCTGTTTTTTTCTTTGTAGGATGACAGGGAGGAAGGAAATCCCTTCATGGGCTTTTATTCCGGGATGCTTTCTCTTCTCTTCCTATGGAGAGGAAGGTGTAGGCATCGTATAGGTGTCTTTTAGGCAGGGGAGTCGGTGCAGGAGATTTGATTCTGTTTTTTTCTTTGCAGGATGACAGGGAGGAAGGAAATCCCTTCATGGGCTTTTCTTCAGGGATGCTTTGTCTTCTCTTCCTACAGATAGGAAGGTGTAGGCATCCTATAGGTGTCTTTTAGGCTGGGGAGTCGGTGCAGGAATTTTGATTCTGTTTTTTTCTTTATAGGATGACAGGGAGGAAGGAAATCCCTTCATGGGCTTTTCTTCACGGATCCTTTGTCTTCTCTTCTTATGGAGACGAAGGTGTAGGAATCCTATAGGTGTCTTTTAGGCAGGGGAGTCGGTGCAGGAGATTTGATTCTTTTTTTCTTTGTAGGATGACAGGGAGAGGGAAATCCCTTCATGGGCTTTCCTTCAGCGGTTATTTGTGCTCTCTTCCTATAGAGAGGAAGGTGTAGGCATTCTATAGCTATCTTTTAGGCAGGGGAGTAGGTGCAGGAGATTTGATTCTGTTTTTTTTCTTTATAGTATGACAGGGAGGAAGGAAATCCCTTCATGGGCTTTCCTTCAGGGATGCTTTGGCCTCTCGTCCTATAGAGAGGAAGGTGTAGGCATTCTATAGTCTTTTAGGCAGGGGAGTCGGTGCAGGAGATTTGATTCCGTTTTTTTCTTTGTTGGATGACAGGGAGAGGGAAATCCCTTCATGGGCTTTCCTTCAGCGGTTATTTGTGCTCTCTTCCTATAGAGAGGAAGGTGTAGGCATTCTATAGCTGTCTTTTAGGCAGGGGAGTAGGTGCAGGAGATTTGATTCTGTTTTTTTTCTTTATAGGATGACAGGGAGGAAGGAAATCCCTTCATGGGCTTTTCTTCAGGGATGCTTTGTCTTCTCTTCCTATAGAGAGGAAGGTGTAGGCATCTTATAGGTGTCTTTTAGGCAGGGGAGTCGGTGCAGGAGTTTTGATTCTGTTTTTTTCTTTGTAGGATGACAGGGAGAGGGAAATCCCTCCATGGGCTTTCCTTCAGGGATGCTTTGGCCTCTCGTCCTATAGAGAGGAAGGTGTAGGTATTCTATACCTGTCTTTTAGGCAGGGGAGTCGGTGCAGGAGTTTTGATTCTGTTTTTTTCTTTGTACGATGACAGGGAGAGGGAAATCCCTTCATGGGCTTTCCTTCAGGGATGCTTTGGCCTCTCTTCCTATAGAGAGGAAGGTGTAGGCATTCTATAATCTTTTAGGCAGGGGAGTCGGTGCAGGAGATTTGATTCTGTTTTTTTCTTTGTAGGATGACAGGGAGAGGGAAATCCCTTCATGGGCTTTCCTTCAGGGGTTATTTGTGCTCTCTTCTTATAGAGAGGAAGGTGTAGGCATTCTATAGCTGTCTTTTAGGCAGGGGCGTAGGTGCAGGAGATTTGATTCTGTTTTTTTCTTTATAGGATGACAGGGTGAAAGAAATCCCTTCATGGGCTTTCCTTTAGGGATGCTTTGGCCTCTCTTCCTATGGAGAGGAAGGTGTAGGCATTCTATAGTCTTTTAGGCAGGGAGGTTGGTGCAGGAGATTTGATTCTGTTTTTTTCTTTGTAGGATGACAGGGAGGAAGGAAATCCCTTCATGGGCTTTTCTTCAGGGATGCTTTGTCTTCTCTTCCTATAGAGAGGAAGGTGTAGGCATCCTATAGGTGTCTTTTAGGCAGGGGAGTCGGTGCAGGAGATTTGATTTTGTTTTTTTCTTTGTAGGATGACAGGGAGGAAGGAAATCCCTTCATGGGCTTTTCTTCAGGGATGCTTTTTCTTCTCTTCCTACAGAGATGAAGGTGTAGGCATCCTATAGGTGTCTTTTAGGCCGGGGAGTCGGTGCAGGAGTTTTGATTCTGTTTTTTTCTTTGTAGGATGACAGGGAGGAAGGAAATCCCTTCATGGGCTTTTCTTCAGGGATGCTTTGTCTTCTCTTCCTATGGAGAGGAAGGTGTAGGCATCCTATAGGTGTCTTTTAGGCAGGGGAGTCGGTGCAGGAGTTTTGATTCTGTTTTTTTCTTTGTAGGATGACAGGGAGAGGGAAATCCCTTCATGGCCTTTCCTTCAGGGATGCTTTGGCCTCTCGTCCTATAGAGAGGAAGGTGTAGGCATTCTATAGGTGTCTTTTAGGCAGGGGAGTCGGTGCAGGAGTTTTGATTCTGTTTTTTTCTTTATAGGATGACAGGGTGAAGGAAATCCCTTCACGGGCTTTCCTTCAGGGGTTATTTGTGCTCTCTTCCTATAGAGAGGAAGGTGTAGGCATCCTATAGGTGTCTTTTAGGCAGGGGAGTCGGTGCAGGAGATTTGATTCTGTTTTTTTCTTTGTAGGATGACAGGGTGAAGGAAATCCCTTCACGGGCTTTCCTTCAGGGGTTATTTGTGCTCTCTTCCTATAGAGAGGAAGGTGTAGGCATCCTATAGGTGTCTTTTAGGCAGGGGAGTCGGTGCAGGAGTTTTGATTCTGTTTTTTTCTTTATAGGATGACAGGGTGAAGGAAATCCCTTCACGGGCTTTCCTTCAGGGGTTATTTGTGCTCTCTTCCTATAGAGAGGAAGGTGTAGGCATCCTATAGGTGTCTTTTAGGCAGGGGAGTCGGTGCAGGAGATTTGATTCTGTTTTTTTCTTTGTAGGATGACAGGGAGGAAGGAAATCCCTTCACGGGCTTTCCTTCAGGGGTTATTTGTGCTCTCTTCCTACAGATAGGAAGGTGTAGGCATCCTATCGGTGTCTTTTAGGCAGGGGAGTCGGTGCAGGAATTTTGATTCTGTTTTTTTCTTTATAGGATGACAGGGAGGAAGGAAATCCCTTCATGGGCTTTTCTTCACGGATCCTTTGTCTTCTCTTCTTATAGAGACGAAGGTGTAGGAATCCTATAGGTGTCTTTTAGGCAGGGGAGTCGGTGCAGGAGATTTGATTCTTTTTTTCTTTGTAGGATGACAGGGAGAGGGAAATCCCTTCATGGGCTTTCCTTCAGGGATGCTTTGGCCTCTCGTCTCATAGAGAGGAAGGTGTAGGCATTCTATACCTGTCTTTTAGGCAGCGGAGTAGGTGCAGGAAATTTGATTCTGTTTTTTTCTTTGTAGGATGACAGGGAGAGGGAAATCCCTTCATGGGCTTTCCTTCAGGGGTTATTTGTGCTCTCTTCCTATAGAGAGGAAGGTGTAGGCATTCTATAGCTATCTTTTAGGCAGGGGAGTAGGTGCAGGAGATTTGATTCTGTTTTTTTCTTTATATGATGACAGGGAGGAAGGAAATCCCTTCATGGGCTTTTCTTCAGGGATGCTTTGTCTTCTCTTCCTATAGAGAGGAAGGTGTAGGCATCTTATAGGTGTCTTTTAGGCAGGGGAGTCGGTGCAGGAGTTTTGATTCTGTTTTTTTCTTTGTAGGATGACAGGGAGAGGGAAATCCCTCCATGGGCTTTCCTTCAGGGATGCTTTGGCCTCTCGTCCTATAGAGAGGAAGGTGTAGGTATTCTATACCTGTCTTTTAGGCAGGGGAGTCGGTGCAGGAGTTTTGATTCTGTTTTTTTCTTTGTAGGATGACAGGTAGAGGGAAATACCTTTATGGGCTTTCCTTCAGGGATGCTTTGGCCTCTCTTCCTATAGAGAGGAAGGTGTAGGCATTCTATAATCTTTTAGGCAGGGGAGTCGGTGCAGGAGATTTGATTCTGTTTTTTTCTTTATAGGATGACAGGGTGAAGGAAATCCCTTCATGGCCTTTCCTTCAGGGATGCTTTGTCTTCTCTTCCTATAGAGAGGAAGTTGTAGGCATTCTATAGCTGTTTTTTAGGATGGTGAGTCGGTGCAGGAGTTTTAATTCTGTTTTTTTCTTTGTAGGATGACAGGGAGAGGGAAATCCCTTCATGGGCTTTTCTTCAGGGATGCTTTGTCTTCTCTTCCTACAGAGAGGAAGGTGTAGGCATCCTATAGGTGTCTTTTAGGCAGGGGCGTAGGTGCAGGAGATTTGATTCTGTTTTTTTCTTTATAGGATGAGAGGGAGAGGGAAATCCCTTCATGGGCTTTCCTTCAGGGGTTATTTGTGCTCTCTTCCTATAGAGAGGAATGTGTAGCATTCTATAACTGTCTTTTAGGCAGGGGAGTCGGTGCAGGAGAGTTGATTCTGTTTTTTTCTTTATAGGATGAAAGGGTGAAGGAAATCCCTTCATGGGCTTTCCTTCAGGGATGCTTTGGCCTCTCTTCCTATAGAGAGGAAGGTGTAGGCATTCTATAGTCTTTTAGGCAGGGGAGTCGGTGCAGGAGATTTGATTCTGTTTTTTTCTTTGTAGGACGACAGGGAGGAAGGAAATCCCTTCATGGGCTTTTCTTCAGGGATGCTTTTTCTTCTCTTCCTATAGAGAGGAAGGTGTAGGCATCCTATAGGTGTCTTTTAGGCAGGGGAGTCGGTGCAGGAGTTTTGATTCCGTTTTTTTCTTTGTAGGATGACAGGGAGAGGGAAATCCCTTCATGGGCTTTCCTTCAAGGATGCTTTGGCCTCTCTTCCTATAGAGAGGAAGGTGTAGGCATTCTATAGTCTTTTAGGCAGGGGAGTCGGTGCAGGAGATTTGATTCTGTTTTTTTCTTTGTAGGATGAGAGGGAGGAAGGAAATCCCTTCATGGGCTTTTCTTCAGGGATGCTTTGTCTTCTTTTCCTACAGAGAGGAAGGCGTAGGCATCCTATAGGTGTCTTTTAGGCAGGGGAGTCGGTGCAGGAGTTTTGATTCTGTTTTTTTCTTTGTAGGATGATAGGGAGAGGGAAATCCCTTCATGGGCTTTCCTTCAGGGATGCTTTGGCCTCTCGTCCTATAGAGAAGAAGGTGTAGGCATTCTATAGTCTTTTAGGCAGGGATGTCGGTGCAGGAGTTTTGATTCTGTTTTTTTCTTTGTAGGATGACAGGGAGGAAGGAAATCCCTTCATGGGCTTTTATTCAGGGATGCTTTGTCTTCTCTTCCTATGGAGAGGAAGGTGTAGGCATCGTATAGGTGTCTTTTAGGCAGGGGAGTCGGTGCAGGAGATTTGATTCTGTTTTTTTCTTTGCAGGATGACAGGGAGGAAGGAAATCCCTTCATGGGCTTTTCTTCAGGGATGCTTTGTCTTCTCTTCCTACAGATAGGAAGGTGTAGGCATCCTATAGGTGTCTTTTAGGCAGGGGAGTCGGTGCAGGAATTTTGATTCTGTTTTTTTCTTTATAGGATGACAGGGAGAGGGAAATCCCTTCATGGGCTTTCCTTCAGGGATGCTTTGGCCTCTCGTCCTATAGAGAGGAAGGTGTAGGCATTCTATACCTGTCTTTTAGGCAGCGGAGTAGGTGCAGGAAATTTGATTCTGTTTTTTTCTTTGTAGGATGACAGGGAGAGGGAAATCCCTTCATGGGCTTTCCTTCAGCGGTTATTTGTGCTCTCTTCCTATAGAGAGGAAGGTGTAGGCATTCTATAGCTATCTTTTAGGCAGGGGAGTAGGTGCAGGAGATTTGATTCTGTTTTTTTTCTTTATAGGATGACAGGGAGGAAGGAAATCCCTTCATGGGCTTTTCTTCAGGGATGCTTTGTCTTCTCTTCCTATAGAGAGGAAGGTGTAGGCATCTTATAGGTGTCTTTTAGGCAGGGGAGTCGGTGCAGGAGTTTTGATTCTGTTTTTTTCTTTGTAGGATGACAGGGAGAGGGAAATCCCTCCATGGGCTTTCCTTCAGGGATGCTTTGGCCTCTCGTCCTATAGAGAGGAAGGTGTAGGTATTCTATACCTGTCTTTTAGGCAGGGGAGTCGGTGCAGGAGTTTTGATTCTGTTTTTTTCTTTGTAGGATGACAGGGAGAGGGAAATACCTTCATGGGCTTTCCTTCAGGGATGCTTTGGCCTCTCTTCCTATAGAGAGGAAGGTGTAGGCATTCTATAATCTTTTAGACAGGGGAGTCGGTGCAGGAGATTTGATTCTGTTTTTTTCTTTGTAGGATGACAGGGAGAGGGAAATCCCTTCATGGGCTTTCCTTCAGGGGTTATTTGTGCTCTCTTCTTATAGAGAGGAAGGTGTAGGCATTCTATAGCTGTCTTTTAGGCAGGGGCGTAGGTGCAGGAGATTTGATTCTGTTTTTTTCTTTATAGGATGACAGGGTGAAAGAAATCCCTTCATGGGCTTTCCTTTAGGGATGCTTTGGCCTCTCTTCCTATGGAGAGGAAGGTGTAGGCATTCTATAGTCTTTTAGGCAGGGAGGTTGGTGCAGGAGATTTGATTCTCTTTTTTTCTTTGTAGGATGACAGGGAGGAAGGAAATCCCTTCATGGGCTTTTCTTCAGGGATGCTTTGTCTTCTCTTCCTATAGAGAGGAAGGTGTAGGCATCCTATAGGTGTCTTTTAGGCAGGGGAGTCGGTGCAGGAGATTTGATTTTGTTTTTTTCTTTGTAGGATGACAGGGAGGAAGGAAATCCCTTCATGGGCTTTTCTTCAGGGATGCTTTTTCTTCTCTTCCTACAGAGATGAAGGTGTAGGCATCCTATAGGTGTCTTTTAGGCCGGGGAGTCGGTGCAGGAGTTTTGATTCTGTTTTTTTCTTTGTAGGATGACAGGGAGGAAGGAAATCCCTTCATGGGCTTTTCTTCAGGGATGCTTTGTCTTCTCTTCCTATGGAGAGGAAGGTGTAGGCATCCTATAGGTGTCTTTTAGGCAGGGGAGTCGGTGCAGGAGTTTTGATTCTGTTTTTTTCTTTGTAGGATGACAGGGAGAGGGAAATCCCTTCATGGCCTTTCCTTCAGGGATGCTTTGGCCTCTCGTCCTATAGAGAGGAAGGTGTAGGCATTCTATAGGTGTCTTTTAGGCAGGGGAGTCGGTGCAGGAGTTTTGATTCTGTTTTTTTCTTTATAGGATGACAGGGTGAAGGAAATCCCTTCACGGGCTTTCCTTCAGGGGTTATTTGTGCTCTCTTCCTATAGAGAGGAAGGTGAAGGCATTCTATAGCTGTCTTTTAGGCAGGGGAGTAGGTGCAGGAGATCTGATTCTGTTTTTTTCTTTATAGGATGACAGGGTGAAGGAAATCCCTTCATGGGCTTTTCTTCAGGGATGCTTTGTCTTCTCTTCCTACAGAGATGAAGGTGTAGGCATCCTATAGGTGTCTTTTAGGCAGGGGAGTCGGTGGAGGAGTTTTGATTCTGTTTTTTTCTCTGTAGGATGACAGGGAGGAAGGAAATCCCTTCACGGGCTTTTCTTCAGGGATGCTTTGTCTTCTCTTCCTATAGAGAGGAAGGTGTAGGCATCCTATACGTGTCTTTTAGGCAGGGGAGTCGGTGCAGGAGTTTTGATTCTGTTTTTTTCTTTGTAGGATGACAGGGAGGAAGGAAATCCCTTCATGGGCTTTTATTCAGGGATGCTTTGTCTTCTCTTCCTATGGAGAGGAAGGTGTAGGCATCGTATAGGTGTCTTTTAGGCAGGGGAGTCGGTGCAGGAGATTTGATTCTGTTTTTTTCTTTGTAGGATGACAGGGAGGAGGAAATCCCTTCATGGGCTTTTCTTCAGGGATGCTTTGTGTTCTCTTCCTACAGATAGGAAGGTGTAGGGATCCTATCGGTGTCTTTTAGGCAGGGGAGTCGGTGCAGGAATTTTGATTCTGTTTTTTTCTTTATAGGATGACAGGGAGGAAGGAAATCCCTTCATGGGCTTTTCTTCAGGGATGCTTTGTCTTCTCTTCTTATAGAGACGAAGGTGTAGGAATCCTATAGGTGTCTTTTAGGCAGGGGAGTCGGTGCAGGAGATTTGATTCTTTTTTTCTTTGTAGGATGACAGGGAGAGGGAAATCCCTTCATGGGCTTTCCTTCAGGGATGCTTTGGCCTCTCGTCTCATAGAGAGGAAGGTGTAGGCATTCTATACCTGTCTTTTAGGCAGCGGAGTAGGTGCAGGAAATTTGATTCTGTTTTTTTCTTTGTAGGATGACAGGGAGAGGGAAATCCCTTCATGGGCTTTCCTTCAGCGGTTATTTGTGCTCTCTTCCTATAGAGAGGAAGGTGTAGGCATTCTATAGCTATCTTTTAGGCAGGGGAGTAGGTGCAGGAGATTTGATTCTGTTTTTTTCTTTATATGATGACAGGGAGGAAGGAAATCCCTTCATGGGCTTTTCTTCAGGGATGCTTTGTCTTCTCTTCCTATAGAGAGGAAGGTGTAGGCATCTTATAGGTGTCTTTTAGGCAGGGGAGTCGGTGCAGGAGTTTTGATTCTGTTTTTTTCTTTGTAGGATGACAGGGAGAGGGAAATCCCTCCATGGGCTTTCCTTCAGGGATGCTTTGGCCTCTCGTCCTATAGAGAGGAAGGTGTAGGTATTCTATACCTGTCTTTTAGGCAGGGGAGTCGGTGCAGGAGTTTTGATTCTGTTTTTTTCTTTGTAGGATGACAGGGAGAGGGAAATACCTTTATGGGCTTTCCTTCAGGGATGCTTTGGCCTCTCTTCCTATAGAGAGGAAGGTGTAGGCATTCTATAATCTTTTAGGCAGGGGAGTCGGTGCAGGAGATTTGATTCTGTTTTTTTCTTTATAGGATGACAGGGTGAAGGAAATCCCTTCATGGCCTTTCCTTCAGGGATGCTTTGTCTTCTCTTCCTATAGAGAGGAAGTTGTAGGCATTCTATAGCTGTTTTTTAGGATGGTGAGTCGGTGCAGGAGTTTTAATTCTGTTTTTTTCTTTGTAGGATGACAGGGAGAGGGAAATCCCTTCATGGGCTTTTCTTCAGGGATGCTTTGTCTTCTTTTCCTACAGAGAGGAAGGCGTAGGCATCCTATAGGTGTCTTTTAGGCAGGGGAGTTGGTGCAGGAGATTTGATTCTGTTTTTTTCTTTGTAGGATGACAGGGAGAGGGAAATCCCTTCATGGGCTTTCCTTCAGGGGTTATTTGTGCTCTCTTCCTATAGAGAGGAAGGTGTAGGCATTCTATAGCTGTCTTTTAGGCAGGGGCGTAGGTGCAGGAGATTTGATTCTGTTTTTTTCTTTATAGGATGAGAGGGAGAGGGAAATCCCTTCATGGGCTTTCCTTCAGGGGTTATTTGTGGTCTCTTCCTATAGAGAGGAAGGTGTAGGCATCCTATAACTGTCTTTTAGGCAGGGGAGTCGGTGCAGGAGATTTGATTCTGTTTTTTTCTTTATAGGATGACAGGGTGAAGGAAATCCCTTCATGGGCTTTCCTTCAGGGATGCTTTGGCCTCTCTTCCTATAGAGAGGAAGGTGTAGGCATTCTATAGTCTTTTAGGCAGGGGAGTCGGTGCAGGAGATTTGATTCTGTTTTTTTCTTTGTAGGATGACAGGGAGAGGGAAATCCCTTCATGGCCTTTCCTTCAGGGATGCTTTGGCCTCTCGTCCTATAGAGAGGAAGGTGTAGGCATTCTATAGGTGTCTTTTAGGCAGGGGAGTCGGTGCAGGAGTTTTGATTCTGTTTTTTTCTTTATAGGATGACAGGGTGAAGGAAATCCCTTCATGGGCTTTCCTTCAGGGGTTATTTGTGCTCTCTTCCTATAGAGAGGAAGGTGTAGGCATTCTATAGCTGTCTTTTAGGCAGGGGAGTAGGTGCAGGAGATCTGATTCTGTTTTTTTCTTTATAGGATGACAGGGTGAAGGAAATCCCTTCATGGGCTTTTCTTCAGGGATGCTTTGTCTTCTCTTCCTACAGAGATGAAGGTGTAGGCATCCTATAGGTGTCTTTTAGGCAGGGGAGTCGGTGGAGGAGTTTTGATTCTGTTTTTTTCTCTGTAGGATGACAGGGAGGAAGGAAATCCCTTCATGGGTTTTTCTTCAGGGATGCTTTGTCTTCTCTTCCTATAGAGAGGAAGGTGTAGGCATCCTATACGTGTCTTTTAGGCAGGGGAGTCGGTGCAGGAGTTTTGATTCTGTTTTTTCTTTGTAGGATGATAGGGAGAGGGAAATCCCTTCATGGGCTTTCCTTCAGGGATGCTTTGGCCTCTCGTCCTATAGAGAAGAAGGTGTAGGCATTCTATAGTCTTTTAGGCAGGGATGTCGGTGCAGGAGTTTTGATTCTGTTTTTTTCTTTGTAGGATGACAGGGAGGAAGGAAATCCCTTCATGGGCTTTTATTCAGGGATGCTTTGTCTTCTCTTCCTATGGAGAGGAAGGTGTAGGCATCGTATAGGTGTCTTTTAGGCAGGGGAGTCGGTGCAGGAGATTTGATTCTGTTTTTTTCTTTGCAGGATGACAGGGAGGAAGGAACTCCCTTCATGGGCTTTTCTTCAGGGATGCTTTGTCTTCTCTTCCTACAGATAGGAAGGTGTAGGCATCCTATAGGTGTCTTTTAGGCAGGGGAGTCGGTGCAGGAATTTTGATTCTGTTTTTTTCTTTATAGGATGACAGGGAGGAAGGAAATCCCTTCATGGGCTTTTCTTCACGGATCTTTTGTCTTCTCTTCTTATGGAGACGAAGGTGTAGGAATCCTATAGGTGTCTTTTAGGCAGGGGAGTCGGTGCAGGAGATTTGATTCTTTTTTTCTTTGTAGGATGACAGGGAGAGGGAAATCCCTTCATGGGCTTTCCTTCAGGGATGCTTTGGCCTCTCGTCTTATAGAGAGGAAGGTGTAGGCATTCTATACCTGTCTTTTAGGCAGCGGAGTAGGTGCAGGAAATTTGATTCTGTTTTTTTCTTTGTAGGATGACAGGGAGAGGGAAATCCCTTCATGGGCTTTCCTTCAGCGGTTATTTGTGCTCTCTTCCTATAGAGAGGAAGGTGTAGGCATTCTATAGCTATCTTTTAGGCAGGGGAGTAGGTGCAGGAGATTTGATTCTGTTTTTTTTTCTTTATAGGATGACAGGGAGGAAGGAAATCCCTTCATGGGCTTTTCTTCAGGGATGCTTTGTCTTCTCTTCATATAGAGAGGAAGGTGTAGGCATCTTATAGGTGTCTTTTAGGCAGGGGAGTCGGTGCAGGAGTTTTGATTCTGTTTTTTTCTTTGTAGGATGACAGGGAGAGGGAAATCCAACCATGGGCTTTCCTTCAGGGATGCTTTGGCCTCTCGTCCTTTAGAGAGGAAGGTGTAGATATTCTATACCTGTCTTTTAGGTAGGGGAGTCGGTGCAGGAGTTTTGATTCTGTTTTTTTCTTTGTAGGATGACAGGGAGAGGGAAATACCTTCATGGGCTTTCCTTCAGGGATGCTTTGGCCTCTCTTCCTATAGAGAGGAAGGTGTAGGCATTCTATAATCTTTTAGGCAGGGGAGTCGGTGCAGGAGATTTGATTCTGTTTTTCTCTTTGTAGGATGACAGGGAGAGGGAAATCCCTTCATGGGCTTTCCTTCAGGGGTTATTTGTGCTCTCTTCTTATAGAGAGGAAGGTGTAGGCATTCTATAGCTGTCTTTTAGGCAGGGGCGTAGGTGCAGGAGATTTGATTCTGTTTTTTTCTTTATAGGATGACAGGGTGAAAGAAATCCCTTCATGGGCTTTCCTTTAGGGATGCTTTGGCCTCTCTTCCTATGGAGAGGAAGGTGTAGGTATTCTATAGTCTTTTAGGCAGGGAGGTTGGTGCAGGAGATTTGATTCTGTTTTTTTCTTTGTAGGATGACAGGGAGGAAGGAAATCCCTTCATGGGCTTTTCTTCAGGGATGCTTTGTCTTCTCTTCCTATAGAGAGGAAGGTGTAGGCATCCTATAGGTGTCTTTTAGGCAGGGGAGTCGGTGCAGGAGATTTGATTTTGTTTTTTTCTTTGTAGGATGACAGGGAGGAAGGAAATCCCTTCATGGGCTTTTCTTCAGGGATGCTTTTTCTTCTCTTCCTACAGAGATGAAGGTGTAGGCATCCTATAGGTGTCTTTTAGGCCGGGGAGTCGGTGCAGGAGTTTTGATTCTGTTTTTTTCTTTGTAGGATGACAGGGAGGAAGGAAATCCCTTCATGGGCTTTTCTTCAGGGATGCTTTGTCTTCTCTTCCTAAGGAGAGGAAGGTGTAGGCATCCTATAGGTGTCTTTTAGGCAGGGGAGTCGGTGCAGGAGTTTTGATTCTGTTTTTTTCTTTGTAGGATGACAGGGAGAGGGAAATCCCTTCATGGCCTTTCCTTCAGGGATGCTTTGGCCTCTCGTCCTATAGAGAGGAAGGTGTAGGCATTCTATAGGTGTCTTTTAGGCAGGGGAGTCGGTGCAGGAGTTTTGATTCTGTTTTTTTCTTTATAGGATGACAGGGTGAAGGAAATCCCTTCACGGGCTTTCCTTCAGGGGTTATTTGTGCTCTCTTCCTATAGAGAGGAAGGTGAAGGCATTCTATAGCTGTCTTTTAGGCAGGGGAGTAGGTGCAGGAGATCTGATTCTGTTTTTTTCTTTATAGGATGACAGGGTGAAGGAAATCCCTTCATGGGCTTTTCTTCAGGGATGCTTTGTCTTCTCTTCCTACAGAGATGAAGGTGTAGGCATCCTATAGGTGTCTTTTAGGCAGGGGAGTCGGTGGAGGAGTTTTGATTCTGTTTTTTTCTCTGTAGGATGACAGGGAGGAAGGAAATCCCTTCATGGGCTTTTCTTCAGGGATGCTTTATCTTCTCTTCCTATAGAGAGGAAGGTGTAGGCATCCTATACGTGTCTTTTAGGCAGGGGAGTCGGTGCAGGAGTTTTGATTCTGTTTTTTTCTTTGTAGGATGACAGGGAGGAAGGAAATCCCTTCATGGGCTTTTATTCAGAGATGCTTTGTCTTCTCTTCCTATGGAGAGGAAGGTGTAGGCATCGTATAGGTGTCTTTTAGGCAGGGGAGTCGGTGCAGGAGATTTGATTCTGTTTTTTTCTTTGTAGGATGACAGGGAGGAAGGAAATCCCTTCATGGGCTTTTCTTCAGGGATGCTTTGTCTTCTCTTCCTACAGATAGGAAGGTGTAGGCATCCTATCGGTGTCTTTTAGGCAGGGGAGTCGGTGCAGGAATTTTGATTCTGTTTTTTTCTTTATAGGATGACAGGGAGGAAGGAAATCCCTTCATGGGCTTTTCTTCAGGGATGCTTTGTCTTCTCTTCCTACAGAGAGGAAGGTGTAGGCATCCTATAGGTGTCTTTTAGGCAGGGGCGTAGGTGCAGGAGATTTGATTCTGTTTTTTTCTTTATAGGATGAGAGGGAGAGGGAAATCCCTTCATGGGCTTTCCTTCAGGGGTTATTTGTGCTCTCTTCCTATAGAGAGGAATGTGTAGCATTCTATAACTGTCTTTTAGGCAGGGGAGTCGGTGCAGGAGAGTTGATTCTGTTTTTTTCTTTATAGGATGAAAGGGTGAAGGAAATCCCTTCATGGGCTTTCCTTCAGGGATGCTTTGGCCTCTCTTCCTATAGAGAGGAAGGTGTAGGCATTCTATAGTCTTTTAGGCAGGGGAGTCGGTGCAGGAGATTTGATTCTGTTTTTTTCTTTGTAGGACGACAGGGAGGAAGGAAATCCCTTCATGGGCTTTTCTTCAGGGGTGCTTTTTCTTCTCTTTCTATAGAGAGGAAGGTGTAGGCATCCTATAGGTGTCTTTTAGGCAGGGGAGTCGGTGCAGGAGTTTTGATTCCGTTTTTTTCTTTGTAGGATGACAGGGAGAGGGAAATCCCTTCATGGGCTTTCCTTCAGGGATGCTTTGGCCTCTCTTCCTATAGAGAGGAAGGTGTAGGCATTCTATAGTCTTTTAGGCAGGGGAGTCGGTGCAGGAGATTTGATTCTGTTTTTTTCTTTGTAGGATGAGAGGGAGGAAGGAAATCCCTTCATGGGCTTTTCTTCAGGGATGCTTTGTCTTCTTTTCCTACAGAGAGGAAGGCGTAGGCATCCTATAGGTGTCTTTTAGGCAGGGGAGTTGGTGCAGGAGATTTGATTCTGTTTTTTTCTTTGTAGGATGACAGGGAGAGGGAAATCCCTTCATGGGCTTTCCTTCAGGGGTTATTTCTGCTCTCTTCCTATAGAGAGGAAGGTGTAGGCATTCTATAGCTGTCTTTTAGGCAGGGGCGTAGGTGCAGGAGATTTGATTCTGTTTTTTTCTTTATAGGATGAGAGGGAGAGGGAAATCCCTTCATGGGCTTTCCTTCAGGGGTTATTTGTGGTCTCTTCCTATAGAGAGGAAGGTGTAGGCATCCTATAACTGTCTTTTAGGCAGGGGAGTCGGTGCAGGAGATTTGATTCTGTTTTTTTCTTTATAGGATGACAGGGTGAAGGAAATCCCTTCATGGGCTTTTCTTCAGGGATGCTTTGTCTTCTTTTCCTACAGAGAGGAAGGCGTAGGCATCCTATAGGTGTCTTTTAGGCAGGGGAGTTGGTGCAGGAGATTTGATTCTGTTTTTTTCTTTGTAGGATGACAGGGAGAGGGAAATCCCTTCATGGGCTTTCCTTCAGGGGTTATTTGTGCTCTCTTCCTATAGAGAGGAAGGTGTAGGCATTCTATAGCTGTCTTTTAGGCAGGGGCGTAGGTGCAGGAGATTTGATTCTGTTTTTTTCTTTATAGGATGAGAGGGAGAGGGAAATCCCTTTATGGGCTTTCCTTCAGGGGTTATTTGTGGTCTCTTCCTATAGAGAGGAAGGTGTAGGCATCCTATAACTGTCTTTTAGGCAGGGGAGTCGGTGCAGGAGATTTGATTCTGTTTTTTTCTTTATAGGATGACAGGGTGAAGGAAATCCCTTCATGGGCTTTCCTTCAGGGATGCTTTGGCCTCTCTTCCTATAGAGAGGAAGGTGTAGGCATTCTATAGTCTTTTAGGCAGGGGAGTCGGTGCAGGAGATTTGATTCTGTTTTTTTCTTTGTAGGATGACAGGGAGGAAGGAAATCCCTTCATGGGCTTTTCTTCAGGGATGCTTTGTCTTCTCTTCCTATAGAGAGGAAGGTGTAGGCATCCTATAGGTGTCTTTTAGGCAGGGAAGTCGGTACAGGAGATTTGATTCTGTTTTTTTCTTTGTAGGATGAGAGGGAGAGGGTAATCCCTTCATGGGCTTTCCTTCAGGGGTTATTTGTGCTATCTTCCTATAGAGAGGAAGGTGTAGGCATTCTATAGCTGTCTTTTAGGCAGGGGAGTAGGTGCAGGAGATTTGATTCTGTTTTTTTCTTTATAGGATGACAGGGTGAAGGAAATCCCTTCATGGGCTTTCCTTCAGGGATGCTTTGGCCTCTCTTCCTATAGAGAGGAAGGTGTAGGCATTCTATAGTCTTTTAGGCAGGGGAGTCGGTGCAGGAGATTTGATTCTGTTTTTTTCTTTGTAGGATGACAGGGAGGAAGGAAATCCCTTCATGGGCTTTTCTTCAGGGATGCTTTGTCTTCTCTTCCTATAGAGAGGAAGGTGTAGGCATCCTATAGGTGTCTTTTAGGCAGGGAAGTCGGTACAGGAGATTTGATTCTGTTTTTTTCTTTGTAGGATGAGAGGGAGAGGGTAATCCCTTCATGGGCTTTCCTTCAGGGGTTATTTGTGCTATCTTCCTATAGAGAGGAAGGTGTAGGCATTCTATAGCTGTCTTTTAGGCAGGGGCGTAGGTGCAGGAGATTTGATTCTCTTTTTATCTTTATAGGATGAGAGGGAGAGGGAAATCCCTTCATGGGCTTTCCTTCAGGGGTTATTTGTGGTCTCTTCCTATAGAGAGGAAGGTGTAGGCATCCTATAACTGTCTTTTAGGCAGGGGAGTCGGTGCAGGAGATTTGATTCTGTTTTTTTCTTTATAGGATGACAGGGTGAAGGAAATCCCTTCATGGGCTTTCCTTTAGGGATGCTTTGGCCTCTCTTCCTATAGAGAGGAAGGTGTAGGCATTCTATAGCTGTTTTTAGGCAGGTGAGTCGGTGCAGGAGTTTTAATTCTGTTTTTTTCTTTGTAGGATGACAGGGAGAGGGAAATCCCTTCATGGGCTTTCTTTTCAGGGATGCTTTGGCCTCTCTTCCTATAGAGAGGAAGGTGTAGGCATTCTATAGTCTTTTAGGCAGGGGAGTCGGTGCAGGAGATTTGATTCTGTTTTTTTTCTTTGTAGGATGACAGGGAGGAAGGAAATCCCTTCATGGGCTTTTCTTCAGGGATGCTTTGTCTTCTCTTCCTAGAGAGAGGAAGGTGTAGGCATCCTATAGGTGTCTTTTAGGCAGGGGAGTCGGTGCAGGAGTTTTGATTCTGTTTTTTTCTTTGTAGGATGACAGGGAGAGGGAAATCCCTTCATGGGCTTTCCTTCAGGGATGCTTTGGCCTCTCGTCTTATAGAGAGGAAGGTGTAGGCATTCTATACCTCTCTTTTAGGCAGGGGAGTCGGTGCAGGAGTTTTGATTCTGTTTTTTTCTTCATAGGATGACAGGGTGAAGGAAATCCCTTCATGGGCTTTCCTTCAGGGGTTATTTCTGCTCTCTTTCTATAGAGAGGACGGTGTAGGCATTCTATAGCTGTTTTTTAGGCAGGGGAGTCGGTGCAGGAGATTTTTTTTTTTTCTTTGTAGGATGACAGGGAGAGGGAAATCCCTTCATGGGCTTTCCTTCAGGGATGCTTTGGCCTCTCTTCCTACAGAGATGAAGGTGTAGGCATCCTATTGGTGTCTTTTAGGCAGGGGAGTCGGTGCAGGGCGTTTTGATTCTGTTTTTTTCTTTGTAGGATGACAGGGAGGAAGGAAATCCCTTCATGGGCTTTTCTTCAGGGATGCTTTGTCTTCTCTTCCTATGGAGAGGAAGGTGTAGGCATCCTATAGGTGTCTTTTAGGCAGGGGAGTCGGTGCAGGAGTTTTGATTCTGTTTTTTTCTTTGTAGGATGACAGGGAGAGGGAAATCCCTTCATGGGCTTTCCTTCAGGGATGCTTTGGCCTCTCGTCCTATAGAGAGGAAGGTGTAGGCATTCTATACCTGTCTTTTAGGCAGGGGAGTCGGTGCAGGAGTTTTGATTCTGTTTTTTCTTTATAGGATGACAGGGTGAAGGAAATCCCTTCATGGGCTTTCCTTCAGGGGTTATTTGTGCTCTCTTCCTATAGAGAGGAAGGTGTAGGCATTCTATAGCTGTCTTTTAGGCAGGGGAGTAGTTGCAGGAGATTTGATTCTGTTTTTTTCTTTATAGGATGACAGGGTGAAGGAAATCCCTTCATGGGCGTTCCTTCAGGGATGCTTTGGCCTCTCTTCCTATAGAGAGGAAGGTGTAGGCATTCTATAGCTGTTTTTTAGGCAGGTGATTCGGTGCAGGAGTTTTAATTCTGTTTTTTTCTTTGTAGAATGACAGGGAGAGGGAAATCCCTTGATGGCCTTTCCTTCAGGGATGCTTTGGCCTCTCTTCCTATAGAGAGGAAGGTGTAGGCATTCTATCGTCTTTTAGGCAGGGGAGTCGGTGCAGGAGATTTGATTCTGTTTTTTTCTTTGTAGGATGACAGGGAGGAAGGAAAATCCCTTCATGGGCTTTTCTTCAGGGATGCTTTGTCTTCTCTTCCTACAGAGAGGCAGGTGTAGGCATCCTATAGGTGTCTTTTAGGCAGGGGAGTCGGTTCAGGAGTTTTGATTCTGTTTTTTTCTTTGTAGGATGACAGGGAGGAAGGAAATCCCTTCATGGGCTTTTCTTCAGGGATGCTTTGTCTTCTCTTCCTATAGAGAGGAAGGTGTAGGCATCCTATACGTGTCTTTTAGGCAGGGGAGTCGGTGCAGGAGTTTTGATTCTGTTTTTTTCTTTGTAGGATGACAGGGAGAGGGAAATCCCTTCATGGGCTTTCCTTCAGGGATGCTTTGGCCTCTCGTCCTATAGAGAAGAAGGTGTAGGCATTCTATAGTCTTTTAGGCAGGGATGTCGGTGCAGGAGATTTGATTCTGTTTTTTTCTTTGTAGGATGACAGGGAGGAAGGAAATCCCTTCATGGGCTTTTCTTCAGGGATGCTTTGTCTTCTCTTCCTACAGATAGGAAGGTGTAGGCATCGTATAGGTGTCTTTTAGGCAGGGGAGTCGGTGCAGGAGATTTGATTCTGTTTTTTTTCTTTGTAGGATGACAGGGAGGAAGGAAATCCCTTCATGGGCTTTCTTCAGGGATGCTTTGTCTTCTCTTCCTACAGATAGGAAGGTGTAGGGCATCCTATCGGTGTCTTTTAGGCAGGGGAGTCGGTGCAGGAGTTTTGATTCTGTTTTTTCTTTGTAGTATGACAGGGTGAAGGAAATCCCTTCATGGGCTTTCCTTCAGGGGTTATTTGTGCTCTCTTCCTATAGAGAGGAAGGTGTAGGCATTCTATAGCTTTCTTTTAGGCAGGGGAGTCGGTGCAGGAGATTTGATTCTGTTTTTTTCTTTGTAGGATGACAGGGAGAAGGAAATCCCTTCATGGGCTTTTCTTCAGGGATGCTTTGTCTTCTCTTCCTACAGAGAGGCAGGTGTAGGCATCCTATACGTGTCTTTAAGGCAGGGGAGTCGGTGCAGGAGTTTTGATTCTGTTTTTTTCTTTGTAGGATGACAGGGAGAGGGAAATCCCTTCATGGGCTTTCCTTCAGGGATGCTTTGGCCTCTCGTCCTATAGAGAAGAAGGTGTAGGCATTCTATAGTCTTTTAGGCAGGGATGTCGGTGCAGGAGATTTGATTCTGTTTTTTTCTTTGTAGGATGACAGGGAGGAAGGAAATCCCTTCATGGGCTTTTCTTCAGGGATGCTTTGTCTTCTCTTCCTACAGATAGGAAGGTGTAGGCATCGTATAGGTGTCTTTTAGGCAGGGGAGTCGGTGCAGGAGATTTGATTCTGTTTTTTTCTTTGTAGGATGACAGGGAGGAAGGAAATCCCTTCATGGGCTTTTCTTCAGGGATGCTTTGTCTTCTCTTCCTACAGATAGGAAGGTGTAGGCATCCTATAGGTGTCTTTTAGGCAGGGGAGTCGGTGCAGGAGTTTTGATTCTGTTTTTTTCTTTGTAGGATGATAGGGAGGAAGGAAATCCCTTCATGGGCTTTTCTTCAGGGATGCTTTGTCTTCTCTTCTTATAGAGACGAAGGTGTAGGAATCCTATAGGTGTCTTTCAGGCAGGGGAGTCGGTGCAGGAGATTTGATTGTTTTTTTCTTTGTAGGATGACAGGGAGAGGGAAATCCCTTCATGGGCTTTCCTTCAGGGATGCTTTGGCCTCTCTTCCTATAGAGAGGAAGGTGTAGGCATTCTATAATCTTTTAGGCAGGGGAGTCGGTGCAGGAGATTTGATTCTGTTTTTTTCTTTATAGGATGACAGGGTGAAGGAAATCCCTTCATGGTCTTTCCTTCAGGGATGCTTTGTCTTCTCTTCCTATAGAGAGGAAGTTGTAGGCATTCTATAGCTGTTTTTTAAGCTGGTGAGTCGGTGCAGGAGTTTTAATTGTTTTTTTCTTTGTAGGATGACAGGGAGAGGGAAATCCCTTCATGGGCTTTTCTCCAGGGATGCTTTGTCTTCTCTTCCTACAGAGAGGAAGGTGTAGGCATCCTATAGGTGTCTTTTAGGCAGGGGCGAAGGTGCAGAAGATTTGATTCTGTTTTTTTCTTTATAGGATGAGAGGGAGAGGGAAATCCCATTCATGGGCTTTCCTTCAGGGGTTATTTGTGCTCTCTTCCTATATTGAGGAATGTGTAGCATTCTATAACTGTCTTTTAGGCAGGGGAGTCGGTGCAGGAGATTTGATTCTGTTTTTTTCTTTATAGGATGACAGGGTGAAGGAAATCCCTTCATGGGATTTCCTTCAGGGATGCTTTGTCTTCTCTTCCTATAGAGAGGAAGTTGTAGGCATTCTATAGCTGTTTTTTAAGCTGGTGAGTCGGTGCAGGAGTTTTAATTGTTTTTTTCTTTGTAGGATGACAGGGAGAGGGAATCCCTTCATGGGCTTTTCTCCAGGGATGCTTTGTCTTCTCTTCCTACAGAGAGGAAGGTGTAGGCATCCTATAGGTGTCTTTTAGGCAGGGGCGAAGGTGCAGGAGATTTGATTCTGTTTTTTTTCTTTATAGGATGAGAGGGAGAGGGAAAATCCCTTCATGGGCTTTCCTTCAGGGGTTATTTGTGCTCTCTTCCTATATTGAGGAATGTGTAGCATTCTATAACTGTCTTTTAGGCAGGGGAGTCGGTGCAGGAGAGTTGATTCTGTTTTTTTCTTTATAGGATGACAGGGTGAAGGAAATCCTTTAATGGGCTTTCCTTCAGGGATGCTTTGGCCTCTCTTCCTATAGAGAGGAAGGTGTAGGCATTCTATAGTCTTTTAG